>PVKE010000595.1:95862-133946 GCA_004027555.1 Craseonycteris thonglongyai | reverse complement strand
GATGGCGCAGCTGCAATGATAGGTTGCATAAATGGATTTATAGCCCTATGTCGAAATGAAGATGAATTCCCAGCCTTTTTGAGCTATCACTGCATAATTCACCAGCAAGTGTTAGCTAGCAAGAGACTAAACACAAAAGAGGTAATGGACATAGCATTTAAAATTGTTCATTCAATTCAAGGAAGTTCCCTCAAACGGCATCTCTTCTAACTGCAACTCGACGAAGACCACCTGAATTATTACTACATACCGATGTCAGATGGCTAAGCAGAGGTAAATTTCTGCAGCGATTTTGTGATTTATTGCCTGAAATTATAGATTTTCTTCACGAACAAGATGGAAACTGTGAAAGTTTTAATGATGAAACTTGACTTAGTGACTTAGCATTTCTTACCGATTTTACTTCAATATTAAGTCATTTAAATTTAGAATTACAAGGTAAAAATAAAACAGTAATTGATATGATCAGCTGCATAGACACATATAAAACAAAATTTATTTTGTTAATAGAATATCTGCAACAAAATAATCTGAATCATTTTCCAAATATGGCGGATAACCTACAAAAACATAAAAATATTAATTATAAGATTGACAAATACATCGCAGAAATCCAAAAAGTAATTGAAGATTTTGAGGTAAGATTCCAGGATTTTGAAAAAATTAAAGAAATTGTGGAATTTATATCTTTTCCTTTTAAAAAAGATTTAAGTATGAAACGCACTAGACAAAAAATTTCAGACATATTTCATATGGATCAAAAGGCATTAGAAAATGAAATTATAATTTTACAAACTGACTTAATCTTACAAGCCAGAAAATTTGAAGAAGATTTTTGGAAATATGTCAACCGAGAAAAATATCCCAGTATCACCAAATGTAGCGAATATATCTATTCTTGTTTTGGATCTACATACCTATGCGAATTGGCATTTTCATACTTGAAGCTAACGAAGACGAAACAACGTTCTGTCCTGACTGATTCCCATACTGAAGACTCATTATTATTATCTTTGTCAGGATATACACCTAATTATGATTCCTTGGTTAGAGACATGCAAAGTCAGTCTTCCCATTAATGTTAAGGCAACAAAGTAAATTCTAAATCTGTCTTTATCTGTAGCTATTTTGAATTAATAAATATTGTTAATAATTATCCATGTTCTTTTAATTCCCCTGGATGTGAGTTTTTTGGCCCTTTAAATAATTATTGTTGTTGTTTTTTACGTAGGTAGATAAGCCGTATATCTATATTTCAGTACGAGGTGCACTCAGTGAGCTATTGATAGATTAGCAAAAAGTAAGTCATATTATTCTTTCATGATAAATTTTCCTGGCCCCCCCAAAAAAACACGAAAGTGAAATATTGGAATCAAATTATCAGCCATACTGTGCATTTTTTAACAACTTTTTCATATTTACAAACAAATAGTACAACAACTTATACATTGCAGTTGATAAAAAAATTAGATTGCATTTTAAGTTAGTAAAAATCTATCTTGGAAAAGTGTCGGAAAATCGAATTTTTTAGGTACCGCATGTACGGAATGATGCTATCAAAAGGTGGGTCTGGAAATTTATTTTCTTCATGAGCCTATATCTTGAAAACTTAATAAGTGATTTAAAAAATAAAAAATAGTTTTGAACATATATTTTACTTATCTACCCATACCTCGCTGGAATGCACCTTATACTGAAACACGGTGTATAAACATAGTATGCATTTCACACCCCTTCTTCCCCCTTAGACTACGCCTATGACAACAAGTCTATCGCGACACACTTTTAAGGTAAAAAGTAGATCTTATATACAGAAAAGTTGGCCACCCCTGCTGTAGAGCACAGGATGCCCCACCAATGGAGTATTAACATCTGGCCCCAAGCACCAATAGTGCTGAGGCTGAGATGCCCAGCTCCAAGCTCTAAAATTCCATGATTCTTGCCAAGCAGAGAATCAATCATTCTGTACCTATGATTATTTGAAATACTTGATTTCCATAAGTTTGACTCATGGCTCTTCTAACATGAAGAGTCTACCATTAGACTTCCTCAAAGTTGTTACAGGAACCTGAGAGTGGTAAATGAGTGTCACCCAGCTGCTGTTAGGGGAGTAACTGGAAGTTCTTCTTTATGTCTAGCCTCAGTCTGTCCTGTTGCAGCAATTCACTCTCCCTTGATAGGATCTAAAGAACCTCATTGAGAGTGTGAAAATGGTGCCGAGGTTTTCGGTCAGAAGAAGCTAGACTTTCATCCCCAAAGTCATGATGGAGGGGATGGTATGTACAGAGTCATCTGTTCTTTTCCTTTGTCTGTTCTGTCCGTGGACATATAGCTATGAGATGGCATCACAGGAATTCCCTCCACCCCTCCCTCCTTTTCTGTCTCCCTTGAGCACCCGTTATGGGCCAGGCACTCTGTTCCACACACTGGCCATAAAACAGCGACTAAGACAACATTCCCAGTGTCAACAGAAGCCACACACTAGTCAAGGAGCTGAGTAATAAACAAATCACCGCGATGTGGTTCTTTTTACAGTCAGGGGCCCTCTTTCTAAGGAAGCCAGTCTAGTTTGCCCTAATATCAGGTAAGGGCATCTTCTCAGATGTGCTCGTGGAGAGACCACAGACCATGCGCTTCTGCTACACTCACGCAGTATTCAGCCCCTCCCTGCACTGGGGGCCCTCTGAGACGCTGAGGACCGCCCACTTGGTCCCGGTCAGGCTGTGGCCTGCAGTCTGCCTGCTACCCACGGGGTGTTGGGTGTTCTGACCCGGGGATACAGAGGACAGGAGTGTTGTGGGAGGGGAGGCAGGGGCAAAGGAAAGTACCCAGGCCCGGCCAGTTCCTCCCAGGCTTGTAAAATTCCAAGGCTGAGTCCAAGCTCCCAAAATAGCAGCGGACAGAGAGCAAACTTCCTGGTTTAGGAGACGCCGCTGGTGTGTTGAAAGAAGCCGGTGGTCTGCAGGGTCTGGGACAATATGTGGGTGGGAGGCGGTGGAGAGGGGCCTGAGTGACCAGAGGGGACCACGACCCTGGGGGAAGGACAGTACCGGGAGTGGTGACCTCAGCCACAGAAGCAGCGAATGTCCCACACCCCACCTGGGGGGTAGGGTGGGGGTCACTTTTTTCTTTAGCAAGAGATCGTTTGCTTTTTGTGGTCTTGGGAAGATGGCAAATAACAGTGTGGTCATGGGCTGTGCAGGGCCTGGGTGACAGGTCTGTACCTCAGGGGCACAGTGTGTGGACGTGGGCCAGGGTGTGGCTGCCTTGTGTCCACCAGGCGCTGCAAATGAGAAGCTCGTGCCTGGGTTCGTGCCTCGACTATAAACGCAGCAGCTTATTTATCTGTCTGTCGGTAAAAGGTTCTTCGTTCATCTGCAGTGTGTTAAAAATGTATAGCTCACCAATTAGCCTTTACATGTATTTATTTTTTGCTCACACTTCGTTAGGTTCAGGGAACACTACTCTTGATGTCTTAATGGTCTCTCATGAAGATATCAGGCACAGTTAAATAAAAACAAGCCTTGGATTTAAAAAACAAAACAAAACCAAGCCAGCGCAGCAGAACCGACCTGCTTTCTGTGATCAGAAAGGAGACTACGTGAACTCGAATCAACAGGGCAGACGAATTCCCTCACGAATTTTGCAAGTTATCTGCGTGATCTGGGGACACACTCTTCCTCCTAGTGGGCCTCAGTTTCCTTCTTTGTCAGTCCTTCCCATTAACATGGATGGAGTTGAAACGTCCTAGAAGAATTGAAACACAGCAATCACTCAAAATCTCCACGTGCAATCCTTACACTCAGGAAGAGCCTTCTGGTATTTAACTAGAAGTCCCTCGAGTACGCTACTAATTTAAACTTGTGGAAAAGCCCACACTCAGCGAAGGAGAGCTGAGAGACTGTCCCTCCCAAGGAGGTGTTGGGTTCCAGGGGCCCATTCGCATTCTCTTTTCCTGATGCCCTTTCTATGTCCAGACACGCTGCCTAGGGCGGGGTCTGCTCTCAACCCACGCATCTGGAGTCGATAGGCACTGAGCACCCTCTGTGGGCTGCCTGAGGACAGTCCCTGCACCTGGTAGAGGTCACCTTATTAGCGCTGACTACAGGGATGAGGGTCTCACAGAGTGAAGCCAATCAGCTCACAGGAGAACGGGTTCAGGCCCAGGACACACTGCCCCCATCTGAGATCGCTTCTCCCACTGGAAACTCAGTCCTTTTGCCCCTTTCACGCCCAACGATGCTCTTCTCAAGAGGCAGTGGTGCTTCTACCTTCAGCCTGTGTTTCTTCAGGGTGGCTCACAGACGTTCCAGGCCGTGTGTGCCGTGCACACCCACGAGTTAGGTGTGACCTTCACCTTAGACTCCTTCTTGCACCCACAGGCAGTGGTGCTGGAGAGGAGCTGGGTATGCTGTCCAAGGGCTGGCGAGCTGGGGCTGGGGTTGGGACCCCGCGTGTGTCCACCTGCATTCCCCTTCTGCCCAGGGGCCCATTCTCCCCAGCCCTGGAGGGTCCCTTGGGCATTCAGAGGTGTCCCAAAGGAATCCCTTCCCTGGTCAACCTTCCAAACACCACAACTCATCCTCTGACCACAACAACCCACAGTCACCCTGTGCCCCGGTGGGCTTGGCAGGCCTACCACAAACAGCCATGTCTGATAACTGGTCATGTTAACATAGCATCGGTTTCTGTAATTATTATTGTTCCTTTGGTCTTGATTTCCTCTAGCCAGACACGATGTCTAAACAGGAAAGACCAGCCTTCCGGTCTGGCCATCGGTAACTTTCAGAAGCAGTTGGCTCACGGAGTTCCTCTCCATCCTCCCCCTCCCCCGCTCGCCCCCCTACTTCTCCTGGTTTCCAGATTCATTTTTAGAGCTGAGGATGAGTGGGAAATGCCAATTATAGCCCCTGTGAAAGGAAGGAAAACCACAGCAGCCAAGTAAGTGGGGGCCACTGCTGCCCCATTGACGGGCCCTGTTCCAGAAACCTCTCCCATTCACTTGGTGGGCCCACCATGGCACAGCCAGGGGGCGGTGGCGATGAGTGTCCTGGCGCCCCCTTGTGGCCTTTCGTAGTCACTTGTGCCTCACGCAGCACCTACTGGTCCTAGTTATGGGTGTGGATGAAGCCTCCGGCCTGGGCTTCAGGGAAGATTAAGGTCCTTCTCCCGTGATCTCTATACTACAAAACTCTGATTCATTTTATCCCACTTAACTTCTCACTTACCGAGCAACTATTATATAAAAGAACATTCTCGCAGAAGGCCATTTTGGTCTGTAGACATGGGGTGGCGGGTGAGGACCACAACGATGCATAACTAGGCTGGACACCATGGCCAGGGCACAGGGAGAAGTGGGACCAGCAATCTTGGGGCCTGAGGTGCTACCTGGCCAGTAAGTGCAGCCCCAGAGCGCCACCTCACATCCCCAAGAAGCAAGGTCTGCTTGGTTCAAGGAACTCCTTTGTCTGTGGCTTCTGGGGGGGACGGGTTCCAGGAAGATTCTGCTTTCTCCTGTGAACACGCCTGGGCCACCCATTCTGCCCTTTCAGGTGCTTCCTGCCTTCCTGGCTCCACACAGGGGTGGGGTGGGGGAGCAGGGTGTGAGGAGGAAGCGGCGATCCAGAGACTCAGGGAGGTGACATAATGTCAGTAACTGCTCCGAAGAAGATGGGACGGGCACACCGACGCACCAGTCACCCTCCACCTGCCCTTGCCCGAGTTTCGCCTCTGGAAAGGCCCCCAAGATGCTAATCCTGCAATAAAGAGAGAAGGCACAGGATCAGTATTTATGAGGACTTCAGAAAGCCTGGGGGCTGCAGCCATCAAAGCCAATTGAAGACCTTGTTCAGACGTCTCCCTGCTCTGGCTGCTAGCACTACGGAGCCATCGGGGCCTGGGCTGTGTGAGGCGGGGTGGGGAGGCCAGAAGGAGGCAGACCTCACATGGGCACCGACCTGGGCACACAGCAGCAAGACGGGCTGAAGCGCAGCGAGCTAAGGGCCGAGGCCTGAGCGGCCGGTGAGAAGTGAAGGGCTGGGCTGGCCTGCGACCAGCCAGGGCAGAACAGTGACCGCAGATGGGCCAGGGGAGGGGCCCTGAAGCTTCCGTCCCACAGAGTCTCATCCTTCAGGGACTAGTTACAGCTTCTTCACAGCATGCTGGCCCGAGTTCCCCAAAGAGACAGTACAAATTGGTCAGATCCACTTCTGACACCCTCTATAGCCAGGCCAGTCAGGGGGAAGGGAGAGCCCCCGTCTCCTGAGAGTGAGGTGGGTGGCAGTGCGGGCAGGCAGGGGTGGCTGTCCTGGAAGACTGTCCCCACACCACAGCAGGACCCAGGGCACCAGCCCTTCCCTGTGGGAGCGTTGGGCTCCTCGGAGTCTGAAGGAATCACAGAAGGAATGCAGGCAGAGGGAGGGAGCGGTGTTCCTGCCGGAAGGCTCCATCTCTGAAAACTGCTGGCACTTGTTTGTTGTTGTGAGCTGACGCTCACTCACAGAGGCTTTCCTCCCGGAGGCCGAAGTGGTTGTGGGGTCCTGGAGGCGGGAAGGCACGGCACAGGTGGCTCCCCAGCACTGGGGCGCACAGGTGGCTGGCAGGCGCAGATCCGCTGGGTTTTGGCCCAGTGGAAATTCCAGCAGCGCGTCTGTCAGGTGGCCGGGACACGCTACATGCCATTGAGTGGGTGGACTTGGAAGGCTCCAGAAGATATCGGAGCAACCGGGAAAGCCAGGCCTTGAATTTACACTTCAGCCTGGTGGCTTCTCTTCCCCAAGGAAGGGTCAGGGGGAGCCCTGGGTCCAACATGGCTCAGGGCTATGGTCCTGCATCGCCACCTGGAGGCGACCAGGAGAATGGCCACTGGAGGCTAAGACAGAGGGACCAGCCAGCCTCCCTCTGAGGTGGTCCTCTGGGGGAGCTGGGGGGTCTTCCAGGGCACCAAGCCCAGAGGAGGCCCCCCAGTTCCTTGGGAGACACTGGGGATCTGCTTCATGTGTTTCCATCAGTAGACAGGAAAAAACTCGCCCTGGAAGCCTGGCCTTCCACTGGGGTCCCTTTGCTGAGGATCGCAGTGTCCAGAAGACCGCTTCTCACCCCCGCTGCCTGTGGTTAGAATACTCACCCTAGTAAAAGTAACAAGTAATTTTAACCGGGGAGACTGGGGAGTCTGCCTGCCCCGTTTTATAGATGAGAAAACCGAAGCTCAGAACCGCTGTGTCCTGAGTGCTCTTCCCACGCGTGCAGCGTGGGCCCCCCCCCGTGGGGGTGGGTGTCCCGCAGAGGGATGCCAGGCAGCAAGCAGAACAGAAGGGACTCGCCATCTGAACAGAGAGAGGCACCCACAGAAGAGCGCCAAGTATACACAGACCAGAATGTCGCCGAAGGAGAGCTGTGGGCACAAGGGGCAGCGAGTGATAGCGGGTAGCACACAGGCTTTGCAAATGTTCCGACTAAAACCTGGGTCCAGAGAAACGAGGCTCCATGGCCCCGGAGGCTGCTGCCTGTCCTCTCGCAATCCAAGAGGGGACGATGGTTGCCATCAAGTTCACCTGTGACCAGTGCAGCCTGCGCACCGCGTTGTGGGACGCTCATCATGCCCACCCGGCTGGCCACCCTGGGAGTCTCGACTCCAGGACGTTGCTTCTACTATTTTCCCAGCTGGCACCCCTGCCAGGCCCCCCTCCATTGTACTGGGGTGAACCCACAGCCCCCTCACACAGCTGGGCGCTCCTAGAGTCCCAGTGAGTTTGCCGGGGTGGCTGTAATGGAGTATCACAAACCGGGGGGCTTAAACAACAGACACGCATTGACTCCCAGTTCTGGAAGCGAGCTGTCCGCAGAGTTGGCTCTGAGAACTGGGATGGGGACCCGGCTCCCTGCCTCTCTCCTTGGCTTGGGGATGGCCGTCTGCTCCCCCCACCCCCACCCCCATACACGTACCTGCCTACTGATTTCCCCTTTTCATAAGGACACCAGTCATACCACGTTAGGGCCCATCCTAATGAGCTCATTTTGCCTCGATGGCCTTCCTAAACCACATAAGGTCACACTCTGAGGAAATGGGCCTTCAGACTTCACCATATGAATGTCGTGGGGACACAAGACAGCCCATAACACTATGTGGTTCTGGTCTGGCCTTCGCGGGGCTCTTGCTGTGGGTCTATAGGGTCTGAAAGCAGAAGGGAGTGGTTCTGAATGGAAATTCTGAAACGAAAGATGTCTCAGAAGGCTGCGGGCAAAAGGGGGATTCAGAAAGCTTCTGCTGTTTGGGTTATGAAGAAAACTTCTCTTACCTCCTCGGAAAAACCTCAGCAAAGATTGCCTTATTATCCCTAGATTGGACTTCAATTTGTGTGCGGGGAGCAATGTGAGGACACCCACATTGAAGACTAGAGTGAGCATGGCCGAGGGACCCAGTGGGAGCCCCAACAAATCTAGGTCCTCCTCAGCCTTTGAAGACCACCTCCCGGCCATCCTCCCTACCCACCTGAGCTTGCTTTGTTCTAGAAAAACAAGCGCTTTCCAGTAAACAGGTGGTCTACATCATTTCTGGCCTCAGCTCTCCATCCGGCTCTTGCACACGTATTCAAGATGGTCAGCAACCAGGGCAAACACACTCAGAATTCCCTCAGCCCCACCCCGTGGGCCTCAATACACTGCCCTGCACGCAGCAGGGGCCCAAAGCATGCTTTTCTACACTGTGGGCACTGGAAGGACAGGCTTTGTTTTTGTTTTTAAAGATTTATTTTATTGATTTTTGACAGAGAGAAACAGAGACAGAGAGAAGGGGGAGGGCCCAGAACAGTCTCCATAGTTGACATTAGTTTTCCATATAGTTTCACTCCACAGGTGGGCACAGGGCTGCACAGGGCAGGAACTGCAACTGGGCTGAGAACCTCCCACTTAGGTCCCAGCAAGAACTAAACTGGGGGCACTCCCCAGCTCAGCATGTGGGTCCACATGGCCCAGGGCCAGGATTCGATCCTTGGTCCCGGGGGGCTTCAAAGCGAGTGCTTAACCCACTGAGCCATCCCAGCTTCCCATGTTTTTGTTTTTTTAACCAGTGTTTGGCACAGCGTTGAGTGTGTGCATTCCCACGGCCCCGCCAATACTTGCCGAGTGCCTGGAGTGTAAGTAGGAAGCGACATCCACACATCCTATGCCCTCGGCTTTGGAGCAGCTTCTTCCAAGGTCGTCTTCAGATGTCCCCCTTCTCGAAAGTGTTAGCCACGCCCCACGGTTTGGAAGTTCCCAGAAGAGCCCTGAGTTTCACCAGATGCTGGGCGGCGGCTCCCTTGGACCTCAGCCCACCCTTGGAAAAAGGAGAAGGTGGAGGTCTGTGGGCCCCTGGCTTTTCTTTCACCGCCAAAGCAATGCAGTTTGCCTGATCGTCTCGGAGCCTGTCTTCCCACCTCATAAATTCCACGTGAGAGGGATGAGAAGGGTGTCGGGGACGATGTGTTCATGGATGGACTAGAGACCAGCAGGTCCACGTCCCCCAGACCTGCAACCAGGCTACGAGTCGGGCCATGGTGGGAGGACGCAGGGCGCGTCTGCACTCCGGGAAGGGAAGGGTTTGGGGCTGGAACGGGGCCACGCTGGGAGCTGAGGGATGTGGAAGGGAAGCCAGGGCCAAGCACATTACAAAGGCAGGACAGGGGGAAGCTGGGATGGCTCAGTGGGTTAAGTGCTCACTTTGCAGCACTGGGGACCAGGGATCGAATCCCGGCCCCGACCCGTGCGGAACCATATGCTGAACTGGGAGCTCCCCCAGTTCAGTTCTCTCTCTGTCTCTGTCTCTGTATCTCTCTCTCTGTCCAAAATAAATAAATAAATAAAAATATATTAAAAAAAAAGAAAAGAAAAGGCAGGACGGGCAGTGGGGAGATCGCGGGGGCCCCACAAGGTTGAGTCTTCAGACCCCCTGGGGGCCAGGGTGGTGGCGTTGCCAGTGGGCTGATAACTAATAGCGATGACTGCCACCTGCTGCCGTGGGGATTCTGGTCTCACAGGGTCCCTGACTCAGGGGTCCCCACACACCAGGAGGCAAGAGCCCTGCTATGGGCGTGGTTCTGGGCACACTCACAGCTTGGGGAATGTGTAAACGCTCACATGATGTGTTTTGCACATTGCGTTGTCATGTGACATGCCATGAAACAAAACATAAACTACCATTTGTATAGTAGTTTACAGAGTACATATCCTTTTGTGTGTTTCGAGTTGATTCTTGATGCCGGGAGAGGGCGCTCTCTCGGGAACCATCGGGGAATGTTCAGGAGCAAACGAGTGTACTATAGAAAGAGGAGGTGTTGTCAATGTCGTCGTGCCCCTTTTACAGATGAGAACACTGAGGCTTGAAGAAGCTGGGGAGGCCTAAAGTGCAAGCAGGGAGATGGCAGAGGCAGGACGTGTGGCTCTGGGGCCTTGATGTCCAAGATTCCTCCTCAGCTCCAGTGTATTCAACACATACTATGTGCCGGGCCTCCCAACCGCCCTGCACAGAAAAAAGAACGAGACTTAGAGTCCAGGTCATTTTCAGCGCTGAGCTCTGGACTTGGGGCCTCTGATTCCAAACACCATGCTCGCTTTACTGCCTGGCTCCTCCTGCCCTCAGCGTGTAGCTGCTTAAAACCCTGCGCATCAGGAGGGCGCCCCTCCGGCCCCACGGCTGGGAGGAACAGCGCACCCCTTCCAGATTACCAAGGTCAAGTCTGACTTGCTCTTGTCAGCTTGTTGCCGTCCCAGTGTGTCCTTGGACGTAGCCGAGCCATTTTTAAATGGAGATCCGCCGTGTTTGGATTTTCGGATGCACTTTGGGGAAGCGAATCAGCTAACCTCTTTGTCTCATGGGTACGGTATTCCGCCTCTCGGGGCTCACCACCGCACTGTCCGTGCCTTCAGGTGCAAGCTTAAAATTGGTCCAGAACAACTCTGACAGTTGTCTCCGGAGTGGGCTAAGGTGTCTGCAGGAGCACAGGTCTTTGAAGTTCAGGCTGAGGAGTTTGCCCCCAGGTGATCCCTGGTGCTTTGCTTTGGCTCTTTTTTCCTCCTTTTCCCCCCCAGACTTGTTTTTCATGAGACGAAATGGCAGTTGGCCACATCACAGCGGCTTTTTAGCGAGGCTCCTAGAATAAGGTCCTCTGAAATTCTGGGTAGGAGATGATTCCATTGTTGCCTTACCTGCAGGATTTTCAGTTGTTGTGATGTCTGCGGCCTTTTTCCTTTGAGCAGCGGGGTTTGTCCCTTCAAAGAGGTCAGCGCCAGTCTTGCCAAGTTTGGAGTTCACAGGTCCCGCGTTAGTGAGCGGTGAGAACACAGAAATAGGACAGAGATTTTTCTTCCCTCTCTTTTAAAGAAGAAAGTGTGTGTGTGTGTGTGTGTGTGTGTGTGTGTGTGTGTGTGTGTGTGTGTGAACATCCCATCCGTCAAAAATACTTGAAGCCACGTTAGCTCATTTCCCCCCCCCAAAAAAGATTCACTCCAGGACTGACTCAGACTGTGGAACGCTTCAAGGAAAATTTTTTCCATGAAAGTCAAGAGCAATTAATGAAGAAGGAGCTGTTGGAAGAAAGAATTCCTCAGTGTCCCCTGTAATGTCAATTATGCCACTGGTGACACATATATAACACAGGTGACAGATCTGTGGCCTGTGTCCCCCCACATCTAGGTTATTATGAGAAGTGAGCATTTCTTTCCATTACAAAACTACATGGCTTAATTTTCCTAGCTGGAACTTTAAACACGATGAAATTACACACACACGCACCCCATATTCTTTGAAAATACTGAGGAAAGTTTCCTAAAAACACACAGAGCAAGAAATCAGGTCAGTCATGACTAAACCTTCTGTATCTGGAAAGGGGATAGATTAGCGGCCTTGAAGCCAAACAGCTTAAAGGCTTGTACTGACACAGGGCGGCCGCTAGCTCGGTACAGACTGCGTGTTTTATCCTATTCCTGTCTGGCTTCTGCTTCTCCTGAATTCAGAAGTGTCTTGATGGCCTTGTCTATGAGCATAGCCATGGGGGATTTGCATGGAGGATTATGAAGTTGGCCCCATCCTTCTTCTTCCCTTGGCCCACACTCGTTTGCTTCCGGGTGTTCCCTTCTGGTTCCGGGGCAGCTCCTCCGTCTATGCCCATGTTCATACCCCCGCTAATCAGGGAGCCCATCTTTCCTTCAGCTCTCCCCTCACCACTAGGTCTCCTTTCCATGAACACACCAACACCCTCAGGCTTTTCCATCTGAAAATGGAACAAAAAACTTCACTTGGCGGCACCTCCCTCCCTTTGACTGTTCTGTCCTTCACAGCCAGGCCACTTGCTGGAACAGTCTGCTCATGCTATCTCCACTCTGTCACCCACTACTCAGTCCCCAAACAACTGGCTTCCTGCCACTGTGCTGAGCTCCTCAGTGACCTCCACAGGGCCAAAGCCAGGCCCGCTCTTATGAGGTTTCCACATAGCATTTAACAATGATCATGTCCATCCAACCATCCATCCGTCCATCCACCCACCCACCCACCATCCGTCCACCCATCCATCTATCCATCCATCCATATCCATTCACCACCTGCCCATGCATCCATTCGCCATCTGTCTATCCGTCTATCTGTCACCTACCCACCCACCACACAGTTGTCTGATGTCTCTATTTCTGGAACCAGCCTCCTGGTTTCTATGCTACTGCTCTCTCCTAGCCCACCTCCACCTCTCAGTCACCCCTTCTTGGTCCCCCCTCCGAGCATCTCTTCTTCTACTTGCCCCTTAAATATCAGCATATTCCAGAGCTCTGCCCTTGCCTCTGGGGTTGCTCACTCTCCAAACACTTTCACTCTTGGCCTCAACTTCTCCCTTGGTACTGACGACACTCAAGGCTGCTGAGTCTCCAGTGAGAGCCTCTTTCCTAAGCCCCTGAAGCCCCCTGTGCCCCTCCGGTATCAGAGCCTCTGGTTCTTTGTTGTCATCGTCACTGTGTGATCAGTGAATGGCTCCAGAATCCTGAGGCTCATCCTTGACTCCTTCCTCTGTTTCTGGTCAACTTCACATCTTTCCCTTCTGGGCAAAACAGTGGGGTCCCCTTCACAGCTCCTTTGTGCTTTCAAGGAAGGGGGTCCAACAGTACCCACGGGAGTGTCAGGCCATCACCCAGCTCTGTCTCCAATCTGCCTGCTCCGACCTGCCCACTTCTTAGCCACCCCAGCTATAGCCCCTTCTCTTTGAAATAATAGCGATGAACACGTAATGAGTGCACCTGGTGCTGAGATAGGAGCCTTCTGGGTATCATCTCACCGAATCCGCACACACCCCATGAGCTCAGTATTAACACCCCGATTTTACAAATGGGAAAAACCAAGGCCCCCAGTCGTTTCTGTTGGGCCTTCGTGCAGTTGGCCTCTTAGGCTCCCAGCCGAGCGTGGTCCTTCATGGCTTTCTGCTGCTCCAGTGGCTTATTTCACAAGCCCAGAGCAGCCCCCACCCGCTCCTGAGCTTCCAGAACCCAGCCCGGGCCACAGGCCTGCATACTGAGGTCTCATTTCCTCTGCCTCCATCCAGTTCTGCCTAAATACTAAAAATTAAGTTTATCAACCCAAATCCTCTGCTCCCAGGTGGTTTCTCTCCAACCTTTCCTCCTCACGGCAGCTGAATTATATCTTCAAAAGACGAATCTCGTCATTTCCCTTCTAGCTTCAAACGCTTCAATAACACCTCTGTTCTTGGGACAAAGTCTAAACTCCTGGCTTGGAATTGGCCGAGCTGGTTTCTCTAACCTCTGCTCTCCCACTCCCAGGCAGCCCCAGAGGCACAGTAGGTGTGTGCAATGCAGCCCGGCCCAAGGCCAAAGTTGGCCTCTCTTGCATGTCCCTCTTTCTTCCCCACGACTTTCTTGTGTGTGACAGACAAGCGCTATGCTGACCCCTGAGAACTCAGACATGAAACAGACACACTGTGTCAGATCCAGCAAAAAGCAGGATCCCCGCTGTCAAGGCCCTGACAGATGCGTGGGGAGGATCAGCCATCCAGAACCACGTGAAGATCGTGTGACAAGTGTCACGGGGATGATAAACATACTCTCCTGGGTTCCATGTCGCTTCAGTCCCGAAGACCTGGCATGTCGTGGGTCTGCTCCCTTTGCTTCTAAAGCCTCCCCTGCCTCAGCTGCCTGCCCCCCACCTGCCTTCACACAAACCAACCCCCCTCCAGGGGCAGGGCTCCCCTGCAGGATGCCTGATGCATGCAGCTGGGGGGTACCCTGCACACATCTCAGAAACAGACTCAGAAGCCGAGACACAGAGTCTGAACGTTGCCCTAAACTCAGTAGAGCCCCATTTTATTTAAGCTGGAGGGTGACAGGATGGGATTTGTGGTTGCAAAGGTCTCCCTGGTTGCTGAGTAAGGAGGCGTAAGAAGGCAAGAAGAGCAGCCAGAGCAGTGATGTCAAACCCTGGGGCACTTTGGAGTCCCCAGGCGGCTTCTAAGACACCCAGGCCTGGGCTGCACCCCAGGGATCCTGGTGTAATGGATCTGCCATGTGCCCTAGGCCACAGATGCTTCAAAAGCCCCCAGGTGACCCCACTGTCAGCTGGGGTTGAGAACAGCTGAGTGGGAACAGTAATCTGAATTCCTTAATCCAGGGTCACACGAGAACCACCGGGAGGAACTTGTAAACAACACCCGGGTCCTGCCTCCTGGTGTCGAGAACCAGGTGTGGGGATGGCAGAAGTCGAGTGGGAGATTTTTAGGAGACAGCACGGATGGAGCATAGTAGGGGAGGGCAGGAGAGGACAGCCAAGATGTGCCCTGCTTTCCTGACTGAAGGGGCGAAGGGTGGCAGAACATGACACCCCAAAATATACTGCCTTGATATACTGATTACTTTGAGCCGTAGGCACTTGAAAACCAGCCAAAGCAGGAGAGGCTTGCTCTGAGCTCTCCTTATCTGCCTAAAGTCAGACCCTCCCCCGGGGACTCAATGGTCATAGATGCCGTCCCTGGGAGTCCCATGACGATGATTGACCCTGATCACAGGAGAGGAGACTAAAAGTTGGCATGACTTTGTCACAGACAAACTTTGTCACAAACGATCACACTTCCCATCTCTTCTCCTAAATCTCTTTCATCTTTCTAAAAACCATTTACTCTCCCGTGAGAGACCTACACCCACCCCCTCCTTCCTCATGAAGATCTTTAAGCCTGAATTCTAAGCCACCTTCTTTGAGTTACTCATTTGTCCCTCGGTCTCTCGCATGTATACGTATGGTGCACATGTTAATGCATGTCTATTTGTTTTTCTCTTGTTAATGTGCCTTTTATGACAGGAGTCTCAGCCTAGAACTCAGAAGGAGAGAGGCAAAAATGTTTCTTCCCCAAAGAGACAAAAATGGTGGCTGCTCCAGCTGCTCCGGCCGGCCCAGCCTTCACCTTAATCCTAAACCTGCCGCCTGCAGTCCTTCCAGGTGAGAGCCAGCCACTCAATTCCAGTCTTGAGTAAATGACAAGATTCCACGTGTGTTCCGTTCTAAAGAATGTTGGGTACAACTGTCTCCTAATGTTTGAGAAACCTGCAAAATCTCTAAAGAGCTTTCTCAAGGGACCCCCTTCTTCCAATGGGGCGGGGGGGGGGCGCTATAGAACACACCCTGATCCTCCCGTGAGGAAGGCATGGCACCCAGATCATAGGATATGAGAGCAGAAGGGGACCTTGGAGGCCTTGTCTGTCACCATGGGGTGCGGGACGCATGGGAGGATGTGTGGGCTCATCTCATCAATTCTAAAACACGTGTTTGTTTTTTGGTTTTTTGGTTTTCACTGAACAATCAGGTGTCATTATACAATCAGGTGTCATTATTCAAATGGCAGTTTGGAAGTTTGATTCGTGGTACATCTCAAATAAAGAAATGTCTGTCAATCAATGACATCTTTGAGATGGTGGCGTTATTTTGCCTTATTTTTATAACCAACTTGGAAAGTCACTGACTGAGGTGACTTTCTGGCTTTACTGAGAGAAGGAAAACTCTGCCAACTGAGCAACTCCTCTGCGAGCTGAGGTGGCTTCTGCATTTTGATGCCCTGAAACAGAGTCTAGAAAGTGCTTGTGGGGATGGTAAGCCTAGGGTTTATCCTCACTCCCAAGGTTCGGTGAATGCTTAGATGCTAATGTTACTTTTCCTTCTCCTGTACAGAAACTTACTTTATTTCACGACAACCAAGGATTGGGGTCGTTCGTGGGCTTTCCTGGGTAGTAGGGCTCGTCTACATTAACCGTTATGGTGGAGAATCTAAAACAGTATAAGGGGAACAGGCAAATAGCTCGTGCTTTCTGTCTACTATTTTCTTTAGAGGTATGCTGCCTAAATGGGTGAAAAATGGCCCCTATATTGTTTACTTCTTCACAGTGGGCTAGAACCCTTGGGCTCCAAGCCCGCCAACACCAAAGTCCAATTTTTACACATCCAGTTGCTTTAAATATAGGCCAAGTGAGGATAGTTTTACCCCTTTGGAGCCTGCCTGCTTTGCATAACTCATAACTCATGAAAACTGACCCAACATCTGCTCCCTGTAGATAAGACAAACCCCAGGGCTGTAAGAGCTTCCAAACCGTTGCTGCCCCTCCCTTGGAGCTCTCTGCGGAGACCCTGCTGCCAAATAAGGTCACGTTCTGATGTCCTGGGGATAGGACTTTAACACATGACTTTTGAGGGGACATAATTCAGCCTCTAACACCGCATCACTCACCCTCGTTTTGGTCTTTTCTGGGTGGCTGGCCGTTGTGCTACGAAAAGCCCCTCCCGTTCCCGGGGCAGCCCCCGGCCTCTCGGGGCTGTGGGGGGCAGCTCCCGGCCTCTCGGGACTGTGGGGGGCAGCTCCCGGCCTCTCGGGACTGTGGGGGGCAGCCCCCGGCCTCTCGGGGCTGTGGGGGGCAGCTCCTGGCCTCTCGGGACTGTGGGGGGCAGCCCCCGGCCTCTCGGGACTGTGGGGGGCAGCCCCCGGCCTCTCGGGGCTGTGGGGGGCAGCCCCCGGCCTCTGGGGGCTGTGGGGCAGCTCCCGACCTCTCGGGGCCGTGGGGGTACCCCCTGTGGCCATGATGCGTGCTAGCTCTAGAGTGATGGGAATGCTCTATGTCTTGATTGAGGCAGTGATGACATGGGTGTAGACAATCGTTAAACTGCATTGAAGTACCCTGAGGATCTGTCTACTTTATTGTATGCTAAAAAAAAAAGCACACACAGTTCAAGGATTTCCGTCTCAGATTTCTGAAGGCCTTGCCTAGACCTCCAGAAAGGTCAGAATAGCCCAGGGATAAGGAACCAGAGGAGCTGAAGGGAGACCAATGGAGCCGACCTCGACACTCGGTGTAGTCAACACAGCCTTGCTGGGGGGTCCATGTGCATTTATTTTCTGCTAAAACTATGCTACCTGTTCCATATCCCTTTTAATCCTGGGTGAAATCAACAAAAACAACAGCAACAACAACAAATCCCAAACCTGAAGCTCCAAGCCATTCGACAACCAGCTAGGCCAACCACTTGAGTCTCCGGACCCCGAGGTCACAGGGTTTCCTACGGGGGGCGGGAGCTCAGTGGGGACGTCCTGCTCCCGGCCCAGCTGGGGGCTGCAGCCTGAGCCAGCTCAGAGGCGGCCTCTTCACCAGCCAGCGACTCACACCCCAACGTTCCCCCCTCGGTGTGACATCAAAGCCTGGAGGTCGTCCTCCGAAGTACCAGGGGCTGGAATCCTGGTCCCACTCCAAACCGGTTCTCTTGTTTCACATGGACCCACACACAGAAACACTGCTGACTTCTTTTTGCAAACCCCTGAGGGCTTGGCACGACTTCCAGGCCTGGAAGACGCTGGTCCAGTAACCCAGCTGCAGACGGGAAAGAGCTGGGAGCCAGTTAATGGCCAAGGCTGTTGGAAAAAGCATGAATGCGGCCTCAAGTGTTGGGCCCTGAGGGCTCTGAGAGCAGCAAGGCCAGGTCAGCACCGCCCACAACACCCAGCCTCCGCTCTGCAGGGGCACCTGCTTCCTGCCAGGCTGCGGCCCCGGGGAGACACGACGTCACTGATTTTTGTCACTTCTCCGTGAGGCCACCTTCCAGGAGACTGAGACAGACAAACAGGGCCCTGTGGAGATGAGGGACCCGAGAGCTAGGAAAAGAAACAAGATTTCCAGCATGTTGGATCAGGTCCCCATGTTTTAGGAATAAAGCCACCTTGTCATATTCGCCGAGACCGTGGTGTCTGGGAGGACCCACGGCAGGACCCCGGGCAAGTTCCTGCCATGGGCTTGTCCATAAAGTAAAAACGTTAAATTTCTTAAAAGCCCAGTCTAAATGGAAGAAATTGTGGCCGTGGAGCAATAAAATATTTAATGGCTAAGCAAAACAGATGAAAAGTTCCTTTAATCTTAAGAAAAATAAGATTCGGCAAAACTATATATATCATTCACCTGTTGAAATAATGTTTTTCTTCGTTGGTGGTTTCATTTTGAAGTTCTGGCTAATTCTGTTTTCTCTGTCTTTTGCCAAGAGCTGAAGTTAACTCCATTTTATTATATATATTCATATTTGATTATTTTTGTCTATGTTAAATAATACCAATGAGAAGGTAAGAGAGAGAAGGGGGAGGTCCCAGAGCAGTCTCCATAGTTGCACGTCATTAGTTGTGACATGGTTTCATTCCCCACAGGTAGATGCGGGGATGTGTGCGGGGGGAACTGAGCTGGGGGCCTCCCGCATGGAAGGCGAGGAAGTTCACTGCAGTTCCGCATGTGGGTTTGCACAGGCTGGGGCCAGGATTCATCCCCTAGACCTCGTGGTTACAAGACAAGAGCTCAACCTGCTGAACTATCCCGGCATCCTGAGAGACTGTTTTTTAAAGTAAACCAATGCACAGTCTCACTGATAACATAGCTGAGTTTTAATTGCTGCCCATCCTTGCTAATACTTGATACTGTCAGTCATTTTAATTTTAGCCAACCTGGTGGATGTGTAGTAGTAACACAATGTGGTTTTAATTTACATTTCCCTGATAATGAAAGGACATTGAATATCTTTTCACTTAAACGCTTCTGGACATTGCATATCCATTTGTGAAATTCTTAAGTCCCTCGTCCATTTTTCTTTTGTGTTGTCTTTTTCATATTGATTTGTAGTTCTTTCATATTTTGGCTCTGAGTTCTTTTCAGATACGTGTGTTATTTTTATGTGCTATGGTTTGCCTTTTTACCTGTGATAGTCTTTGTTGATGGATAGAAGGTCTTACTTTAAATCTCATGATTTCCTTCTTCTCCTAGATCTTGGCCCTATTTACTGCCTTGTAGCTCTCCAGTGACTTTAAATAGATTTAAAAACTAGTTTCTCCAGCCTTTGTAAATGTTCCCCATGGAAGAATTGGACAGAACTCCCTCAGGCAATCACTATTAATTTGTGTAGTTCTTTCTTTTGGCATTTCATATTTCTCAATGCACACTCAGAATGCTGTTTCTTGATTTAACATTGTAGACATTTTATATTGATTTCGTATTGTGGTTGACAAGCATTTATCTAACACGTGTACTTCATATTCTCCTATTCTCCCAGTAGAGTTATTTCATTATTTCAAGCTTTCAACCACATTTACTTTATATTATATCAGGACTCCCTGAAATGTTAGTCACTGCGGATCCAAGTGGCTGATGAGAAATGCTCCAAGTCAGCTGTATTTGAGATGATGAGTTGGACTCTCCCTGAAGTTTTCAGCAGGCCCAAACAATGTTCTAGCTTTCTGGGGACAGTCAGTTTCAAATACAGCAAGTGCTCACCATCCTTAGACTGAATTGTAGTGTTCCTCCCATTTAGGAGTGACCCCCAAACCACACTCTGTGGAATTTAACAGTTTACTGCGGCCTGACCAGGAATGGCTGTGAAGTGGAGTAGAAGTCACATCTTCACGGCCCACCCTGCCCACGTCTCCACATGGCACTGCTAGTTTTTGCTCTTGTGAAGTGAGACTTGAAAAGCGGTTTCCGAAAGAGTTTCAGGTGCTGACAGCGGGACAAAGGAGGAGTCTTTCCTCACGGAGCTCATCATCCAGGGTGGCGGGCGGGGGCCCGACAGGCTCCCACTCCCCAGGAAGGCTGGACGTAGTGCTTGTCTGAAAAGAACGGCTAACGTGTCAAGAGTTTGCGCAGAAAGAAGAGAGGACTCTGGGTTGCAGGCATCCCAACAGGCTGGGTAGGCTGGAATCTGAAGAGTATGTAAGATGGATGTGCAGAGATGGGAGAACATTCCAGAAGGAAGGGGTAGAATGGGGGTTGTGTACTGTGCAGATGAACAATGTTTCTGAGTGCAGGCCATTGTTCAACTATGAAAGCAGTAAGTTCAGGGCAGGGTCAGTCTCATGGATCAGGACCAAAGAAGCCAGAATGAGAACAGCTGCTGTGTGTGCGCGTGCGCGCTGGAGGAGTTAGAATTGGGGGCACAGTGAGGGCAAGGGAGTGACACTCGGAGTGCTGAGTCACAGGCCTGGGTGTGCTCTCGCAGAGCAGAAGGGCCCTGGGGCTAAGCGACCCTTGGAGGAGGCCGTTGGTGAAGCAGGAGGTAATCCTAACACACCTTCCTACGTTTACATTTTCCTAATACTTTTTTAGAAAAAAAAAAAACACCAAACACATTTCCATATCAAAATAAACATTAAACAATGAAGTAGAATGCAAACTATGTTTCTTTTACGATAAAAAAAAACAAAACAAATTCAAAGACACCTCCACTACCTCCAGAAGGCCGCTCAGCACGTGCGCCCTCTTGTGGCCATCAGGGCAACTGAGAACAAAATCCCCCACCGTTGGCCAACTTAATTTTCAGGGCAACTCTGTGAGGTAGATACCATCATGCCTCCAGGAGAGACAACGGGCCCAGCAAGGGTATGCAACGTGCTGGAGGTCACAGAGCTAATGAGCAGCAGAACTCAAACCTGGGTCTGTGACCAAAGGCTAAGTTCTTTCCACAACCGTGATTGATAAGTGATAAAAGGGAAATAAAGCTGAGAGAGGTTGACCGTAAATCTTGGAAGGTCTTAAATGCCAGGCTGAAACAAGGGTGGCCTGCCTACCAGGGTTATATTTGGAGATGGTGAAGGTAAGAACGGGAAGAGTACTGGGGTCACAAGAGATCTAGTTACCGTATTTTGCCGTGTATAATACATACCCACATTTTTGGCCCAAACTTTTTGTAAAAAAAACTTTTGTTTTCATTTTTTAACTCAAATTTTTATTTGATTATATGTAGGTACTTGGTTTTTGTGTCATAAAAGAATTTTAGCATTTATTTTTTAACATATTATGGTACAAGAAATTTTATGTCACAAATAATACAAAACACAAGAACAGATACAAGGTCCAAGAACTTTTATGTATAATTTTTTTTATATTAAAAGATTGATTATTGAAGTCCAGGGTATTATTTTGCATACAGATATCATGACTGAGTTCTAGAGTTACAAGCATAAATGAAAGAATTAAAAACATTTCTATAGATACAGAATTTGCATGGCCCATGTATAACATGCATCCTTATTTTTCCTTAACAAATGTGGGCAAAAGGGTGCTCATTATACACAGCGAAATACAGTATGCTCGTCCCCACTTGTGTGGGGCCCTGGGACTGGGCAGGACTGGCACCCAGCAATGTCATCATCCCCAGGGCAGAACTTGGGACCATGCCTCTTTTTCGGTTTGTTTTCTCCTCAGCATTTTTCCACAGAGCGCAGAGAGCTCAGGAGGGCTCCTTCGCATCTGCCATCTCTAACCCCCCTCCAGGCTCCCTTCTGTGACTAGGAAACATTCTGTAGTATTTGTAGAGTCTTCTATATCTATTACTTTCCTGTTGGAGGTCGATGAGACAAAACATCACATTGCTATGAAAGCCAAGCGCTGTACATTGCTTTCACAGTAGGGAAAAAAGGAAACTCCTTCAAAAAGGACCCTCGAGAGGTACCAGGGTGCAAACACCCCTAGTGACTGGCCATCGGTTGAAAACTACTCTGTGGACTAGCAGATGGTTCGCAGCTGAATGGCATTGTCTCTCTTCTTTTCCTTTCCTTTCTTCAGTATGCGTTGAGAGAGCTTATGGAGAAACCAGCCAACATCCTGGAGATCCTCGGGCCAGCGGAGATACTGCCGTCTCTGTACAAATCCCCGGATGGGCTCATGTTTCATCAGCTGGTACTGGGACAAGGACCCGACCACCACCACAATGAGGGTGCTGTGGAAGTCAGCAATGCTCCTGCTCTGGGCGTAACTGAAGGCTTCCAGACACCACCCATCACCAAGGAAGTGTCTGCTCATGAGACACACAACCTTCCTGCTGCTCCACACGGCGGAGTGGATGTTGGCCACGTGGTCTTCTCCGGGCACAAAGTCTCTCTCTTCAAAGCACAGCTTCAATCTGTTTTGGTCACTGTACTGGGCATCCAGGTGTTTGAGCAAAGCACTCTGCACCCATTCGAAGTCTTTGCTACTGAAGCACAGATAAGCATCGTATTGGTAAGCATCTGGTTCTCTTCCCTCGATTTGGTCCCCGAACACCAGTCTCTGGGCTGTCTTATAACAGATGAAACAAAAGCCCCGGAACTTCGTGACTATGAGGACGGTCGTGAGGAACAGGGTCAAAGTGATGGTAAAGAAGAGGAAAAGGGAAAACTTCAGAGACTTGACGGTTTCCTCTTCGTCACAACCCTCTGTGGACAGAGAGTAGAGGGAAGTCCCCAAGAGCGAGTTGGGGTACATGCAGTATATGTCTGCAGGAGACCCAAATATAGTGACATTGGTTTGATTGAGCCACCTGATGAATGTGCTAAGTTCACACTCACAGATGAACTTGTTATGAGTTATGTCCACAACACTAAGGGATGCAAATATGTTAGGATCAGGAGATAGGAGCTGGTTTCTGGACACATCCAGCATCTCTAAGTGAGGAGGTAAGTCGCCGGGAAAGAGAGACACCAGCCTGTTGGAGTTGAGGCTGAGTCCCTTTAACGCAGTCAGCTCGCTAAATACTCCTGGTGGAAGGAAAGCCAGGTAGTTGTTATTCAGGTAGAGGACCTGGAGCTGGGCAAGCCCCTTAAAAACATCCCAGCACAGCCCCGTCTCCCAGGCAAGTTGCAACATATTTTCTCCAAGGAACAGCTTCTCTAAGCTGGGATTCTCTGAAGGGAGGTATCCTTGGCTACAGGAGGAAAAACGATTTTGATTTAAAATGAGAATCTGCAGCTGAGGGACCTGGAGAAGGAAGTACAGATCATCCAGGCTCTCTAGCCTGTTCTCTGACAAGTGGATAAAGTTGGCTGTAAGGTTGATGTTTGGCAAGCGCACCAGCTTATTGCCACCCAAGTAGATATTAGGTATGCTTGGGATAAAGTCAATTGTTTTCAGAGCATTGTCCTGGAGATCCAAGGTATTTAACTGCCCCAGGAATCGGAAGGTGTCTGCTTGAATGATTCCAATATGGTTCCTTTGCAGATTGATATAGGTCACATTAGGTAGTCCATAGAAGTTAGAATTATAAAGTTCCCCCAGAAGGTTATGTGACATATTGAGAACTTGGAGGCTGTCGAGTCCATAGAATGCCTCGTCTGCAATCACGTTTATCTTGTTGTGGGCAAGGTTCAGAACCTTCAACTCCTTGAGGGTCTCAAAGAGTCGGGAGCTCAGGGAGAAGATAAATCCATGTGAAAGGCTCAGCTGTATCACCGAGCTTCGAGCCAGGCCAGCAAATGTATGCCGGTCAGGATTTTTGATGTTACGGAAGCCAAACCCAGAACCCATAACGTGGTGGTCAAGAACCAACGAGGAAATCTGGCTTCCGTTGATGGCATTGCTAAAGTTCTTGGTGATGTCCACAGTCCAGCCATTGTTAGAAACATCTAGGGTTTCCAGGGCCAGGTTTCTGAATGGGTTCATACACTTCACCCAGTCCACAGAGACCCTGGTGTACAGGCGATTAGAAGCGAGCCTTAGAAGGGAGAGCGTTTTCCCTCGGAGGGGCTTTAGCTCCTGCTCACACACCATGGGTACGTGGTTGAGGAAAAAGTCCATAGAGTTCAACGCCTTCAAGTCCTGGAATGAAGGATGAAGGGAAAGGCTCTGAATCTGATTCATGGACAGGTCCAGGCGAGACAAAGACACCAAGTTTCTGAAATAACCATCTCTTACCACAGCATCGGAGAGACCACAGGAGAACAGTCTAAGTTCAAACAGGTGGGGCAGACCCTGAAACGCGTCCGGATGCAAGAAGTCTAGCCGACTGTTGCCCAGGTCCAAGACTCTCAGACTGGGCAGGTTTCTGAAGGCTTCCCTGTCAATGGTGAAGGAGGTAAACTGAGTCCCGAGCTCCAGCAGCTGCAGCTGCGCTAGTAAGGGGAAGGACGTGGCGGTGACTGTCTTGATATAGTTGAAGCTTAGCAGGAGGCTCTTGGTGGTGTTGAGGACCGGGGGGACCTGGGTGAGGTTGCAGAACCGATATAAGGCCAGCTGACTGTCAGAGGAGCAGGAAGACATGCCAAGCACCGGACTGGCCATCAGTACCACTCCTAAGACAAGGTCAAGGTGACTTCCCATGGTCCTACGGGGAAGAAGGGAGAACGAAGACACAGGCATCTAAGCTTAAGGCATTGCACACGGGCCCTCAGAACTTGGGGGAAATCTTAGAGCTTTAATGTCATATGCCTGCTGTCTTAGACCTTTCATTCCCCTGGCTGCTAGGACTTGGCTGTTGACAGATATTGTTTGGTGTAGACAGAGCTGATGTCACCCTCTTTCTTTATATTGCATGTTCTTCACACCACAGTGGTTAACTGTTTTGAGGTTTATGGACCCCTTCGAGACTCTCACGATAGCTCTGATTCCTTGCCCTCCAAAAATGCATATTTGCATCACAAACCAAATTCTGCACCCAAGTTCAGGGGGGTTCACTGACCTCCTGAAGACTGCACCTTGCAACCCCACACTGAGAACCCTCAGTTTATGCATTATACCCACCACATTTTATATTCTACACAAGGGCTTGGGACGCTTCCCCTCTACAGGGCCAACTGCCATCATTTGCTGACCTCTGTTCTAGAAGAAAAGAGAATAGAAACTTTGGTTTCACAACTGAGGAATGTAGCTGTCAGATAAGCATGTCTGACCCTGAACTTCCAGTGTGTGGGGGAAAGAACTAGGTTGACCCCCTGGTTGCTGACAGGTTTGCAGCTATTCTAACCAGACTCACATCCCTGCAGAGACATGGAGCGAGAACGGTAGCTCAGAATAGCAGCCTTAAATGTTGTCATTTCCCTCCTGTCCTTTTGCGGAAGGCTCAGGGCTGCACCTCCCCCACCCCCACCCCCCACACGCACCACATGCATACACTGAACTAGGTAGCTTGGCCTTGAATTTGTGGCAACAACAAGTGATGGAAGAGAGCCCCAAACCACATAGTTCTAATATACTGAATTTCTAAGTCTGTACTAGGGAAGTTAAAATTAAGCAGTAAGGCTGATAAAGTCACCTGAACAAATAGATTTTAAAGAAAATTATCTGGGCTTCTGTTGTATTATAGAAATAACCACGTAGATCTATTGTTTTTTAAAGATTGATTTTTTTTATTGTTTTTTGTTTGTGTTTGTTTTTTACAGAGACAGAAAGACAGAGAGAAAGGGGAAGGCCCAGAGCAGTCTCCATAGTTGTACACTAGTTTTCAATATAGTTTCATTCCATACAGGCGGGCGCGGGGCCATACAGGGCAGGAACTGGGCTGGGGGCCTCCCGCATGGGAAGCACACCACAGTTCAGCGTATGGGTCCACATGGGCCAGGGCCAGGATTTGATCCTTGGACCCCAGGGCTGCAAGACAAGTGCTCAACCCGCTGAGCCTTCCTGACATCCCCAGATCTATTTTCTTATGAAACACAGAAGAATGTGACCTCGCTGCATTTTGACTCTGAAGCAGACCTCTACGGGCCAAGTGCCAGGAGAGGTGAGCTGGTGAGCGGACAGGGGTCTTGAGGGGCAGCTAACGAAGACAGAGCTGGGAGGATGGACCACCCAAGCAGGGGTGTCCAGGGATGGGAGCCAGAAGCCAAAGCGGGTTGAGGTCATTACATATAAATGCACACTGATATTGGGCAAATCTAGTCCACAGAAGAGAACCCGCAGTGCAGTTGTTTGAGGCCCAATAAAGCCTCAGAAAGGTGTGAGTCCAAGGGCGGTGTCCAGGGAAGTGAGAGGGAGGGAGTGGGTGGGAGCAGGTGTGACCCTAGGGGCATCCAAGAGAGACCAAGTGACCTAAAACCCTCAACCCTAAATGGGTTGACACCAGAGGGAGCAAGAGGAGAGTGTGTGGAGGAAGACCCAGAGGAAGCCTGTCTGCAGGCCCCTGGCTTCTCCCATGTTCCGGGTGCGGAAAGCAGAGTCTGGCCCCATCAGAAGAGGGTGCCACCTAGTGGTGCCCCGGATCCAGTTCTCTGATCGCTGGGAGAGGAGGAAAGGGGAAGGGGCAAGGGCCGGGTGCTCCTACCTAGACCATTCTTTTAAAAGACCCGGAGAAGCAACTTGTGTAATTACTTACAGTTTCTTCTGTCATCAGGGGCATACAGATCCCTCCTAAATACCCCCCTGCTATGCAGAGTTACAATACACGCCCACGGCTCCTGGGAAAGAGAGGCTAGGGTTCAACACTTAAAACCTTCATCGCTGGCCCAGGAAAACTCTAATAAAAATGGTAGCACCGTTTTGAAGTCAGGTGACGTGGTTAAGACGTGCATGAACACTGCCATGCATCTCTTGAACAAAAAATCCTAAGGGTTGCCCGTGGAAGTGGGCGTCAGAGGCCCACGGCGCGTGACTGTTGTAACATGAGGTCGTGGGGTTAGGGGGGTGATTTGGTATCAGACAGAAGGATGTACTTAATGCCATTAAACTGTACACTTAAAATGATTACAATGGTGAATTCTATGTTATGCATAGTCTGCCACTAAAAAAAAAAAAAACCAATTCAAGAGAAAAAAACCCAGCACTACTGACAGCCCAGCCCAAGTCCAGGAAGTCCGGTTTCCATAGGTCTGGCAGAGGCTAGAAAGTGTATTTTATAGCTGAATCCCAGGTATTCTGAAGGCCCAAGGCCTGAGAAACGCTGGACTGAAGCAGTTCCTCCGACTCAGATGCCCCTGGATTCTCTTACGGGAAGAGAGCCGGTCAGGAAAGCAGAGGGTGGTTGGGCACTGGGTCTTTATTGCGAAGGCTGGGCCGACCTGTATCCCGTGCTTTGAAGGGTAATAGAAGCAGCACATCAATGCAGCCTCAATACTCCTGCCAAGCGCGGTTAATTAAGATAATGAGACGGGAGGGAGAGGAGTCAGCCTCTCCTTCATTGGAGTTGAATTCGTTTCGCTTTAATCCCAGCCATTAGCGGGGCAGGCTCTCTTTCTTGACTCTAATTGCCTGGGCAGTACGGCCGCTCGCCCGCCCAGGTGAGCCATGGGCCGCGTTGGCTCCCCGGGAAACGGGCGGGCCTGCACGTTGGAGGCGTCTCGGCTCCCCAGACACCGCAGTCGACCTGCAAATCCCCCCTGGCTGGAGCCAGGGTTGTTCCTGTGTTGGCTTAATGCTGGGTCCTTAACAAACAGCAGTAATGGCTCCGTGACAGAACCCGCCCGGGATTCTCAGCTGGGCTACAGGGTTGTACAGAGGAGGCTTGTCCTGGCAGGTGGTGACCAACCTCTAGCAGGTGGCTGGAGCACAAGGCATGGAGGACTCATGGTCTGAGAGGAACGCTGACTTCATTTCCAAGTGGGTGCTCGGGAGAGACGCTCCAAGTTCACGTAGCAACAGAAGTCCCAGACTGAGTCCAACTGTGGGTGTGGGGTGCAAGAATAGCCTTGGATGAGGGCTCAAGGCCAGTGGTCCAGGGGAACCTCACAGAACAAAGGCGTTTCTAGGTGCAGAATACAGCATTCCGTTGGAACAAGCCAGCCGATTAGCCCATGAACCAACTATTGCTAGGGCCACCGTGCTTCCAGCCCAGCATCCTGCCTGTGATGCCAGTTCCAATAAAACATGGGTGACAGCACAGCCGTGACCTTGAGCCTGCTCCAGGTGCAATGCAATCTTCCTTCAGAAATCTCCATGACTTTGAGGCTCTTGTGGGGTGACCTCTGCTCGCGGTGATCAGCTGCTGTCCTGAGTACGTCTCCCTAGACTGAGGCCCCCACCCTGTGAGGACCCCTATGCTAGATGCGGACAAGCCACCACCTGCAAGGGGTTCATGGTCCTGTGTCCTCCACACGATTGCCACAGGTCCAAATCCCCTCTGTCCTGCCCCGCAAGAGTGGGTCCAAAAGTTCACCAGCTCCTCAGCCTCCGCCTTGCCTTGGTCCCTCAGAAGCGGTCAGCCTCCCTTCCTGTTGCTAGAAAGAAAGGGAGGCCCAGCTCTTAACCTGGGACATGCTGCCGCCATCGGGGTGGGGGCCTGTGTCAGGACACCAGAGGGCGGGGTGGCAGTCCTGGGGGGTCAAGAGGGTGTGGCCAGGCTGAGGGCAGCTGCCCAGAGCCAGGAGCAGGGCGGCCATTCGTGCAAGACAAAAGGGAAGCAGGCTCCTCGCCCACTTCTCCTCAGACCCATGACTCATCTGAGTCGCGACAGCCATTGGCATATCTGTGAGCATCGTAGATTAATGCCATCTGACCACTGATTACTGATCTCCAGAGAGGAGTCCGGAAGTTGGTGTCAGTGTCTGCACACTGGCGTGCTCTCAGGAGGACGGTTTCTTTACTTACTAGTGCTTGGGGGTCCATGCGGGTCTGTTTGCACCTGTCCATGGCATCTGACTCCAGAAGACAAACACATCTATTCAGTCAAGCTAGTGAGGAATTCCCCTTTCAGGAGCAGCCTGTTCCCTGAGCAGTGTTGGGGGACAGGGCAGGGGATCTCCTGAGAAACTGTCAAATGCCTTCCCAAACTCCCAGAGTCCCTAGACGCTGGTGACTCTGTCTAGAGTCTAGACAGAGATGAGCCGAGTGCACTAGGCCTTGCTGTTCGGGAACCTCTCCTGAGACAAGGATTCCCACTGCCTTCCCTACGACTGCAGCCCACCTACTAAACGTCTTCTAGAAATTCGTCCACGGTGGCTGTCAGGCACACTGGTTGGTAGTTTCATAGCCCACCTGTGGTCCCTTTTTGTCAGTTAGAATTCCATTCCTGAGGGCAAGCATTGTTTCGTTCTCTTTGGTCCACAGCCATGTGGCTGGCACCCAGAATGAGCGGGCAAATACCCTCTGAATGCAGGAATGAAGGGGTGACATCCGGCCTCCGGGCCCCGCCCGCTCCGAGGTCCTGCAGGGACCATTGCCGGGTGCTGAGGGCTTGTGGACGGGTGCTCCAAGTCCAAGTCCCTTGGACAGACGACCGGTGTGGGTGGAGCCTGGGCCCTGTCCCACCCAGCAACCCCGTCTCACTTGCTCACTTCCCTCTCACCTGGGCGTCACTTTCCTCCCAGCAGGGCGCTTATCTGTAGGTTTTATACCATCAACTTCTGACAGTGGCCTTGTCCCATCCTTCTTCGTCCTCATCCCAGCACACCTTGAAATATCTCTGGGGGCATCTGTAGCGTTTCCCCCAGATTTAGAGCATGTGGGGCCACAGCCGTTTGGAGCCCCTTTGAACTAACTGCCTGGTCGTCATGTTGGGTTATGGAGGCTTATTTCCACACTTCAGTGTATATTCCTTCAAGTCTACTTAGGAGGGTGAGGTCCCCCTGGTTCCCTTAATTCCCCACTGGAAGAAACTTCCAGGATGACATGGACGTGGTTGGCAGCCAATTCTGTGTGATGTTGACCTCAGGATACTGCCAGTGTCATCCCCCTCCCGTCCGGTCATCTGCGGCTGCTCCACCTCCCGGTCCCACCACCTCCGGCCTGGGCCATGCTGTGACCCAGCTGACCCCCTGGAAGTCTGACCCTGACACATGCATGTCTCACTCAGCTCCCCAAGGGGGAGCACAGCTCTGCCCACGAAGGTCAGACTCTTCAGGGCCTAAGAGGTCAAGGTCCTCCCCTGAGAACTATCATCTGATCCTGGAATGGCTGAGCAGAGAGCCCTTAGCACTAGACACCTGTCACCTAACAGAGGGGTAAGTCCAGCCAACCTACCTGCCCGGCTGCGTCGAGTCCTGCCTGTGCTCCAGGAATAGTTTGCTTTCTCAGAACTCGGCCTCCATCCGACGTCTCTGCTTAGGCTGCTCCGGGGGCTTGACTGCCTGTATTTGTCTCATCCGCTTACACCATTCCAGCTCAGCCTTCCAAGGCCATCAGGGAGGCTGGCTCTTCCACGAAACAGTTCTTGTAGTCCTACCAGCACCCTCTATCTCCTTCCGTGACATTCTGTCTACACCTCCACATTTTTATTATCTAGACCTTCCCCTCAAGGCGGCACATTTTGTGAGCATGAATCCTAAAGTATGTTGCACATCTTAAGTACCCTAGTAATATATTCCCCCTTAATATTTTTTTGTAATCGTTTTATTTATTTTTAAAGTTTGTTTAATTAGTGGACTTACAATATTACAGTAGTCTCGGGTGTACAACATAGTGATTCAACACTTATGTAGCTTCCGAAGTGACCACCATAAAAAGTCTAATACCTACCTGACACCATACATAGTTCTTACAATAATTTTGACTACATTCCCTTGACTACTTATCACATCCCTGTGACTTGTAACTGGAAGTTTGTGCTTATTTCCCCCTGTAATGTTTTGAAGAGTTATGTTCATCAGGAGTACTTACCCCCTGGTGCCAACGTGAGGAGCTTCTACTATGTTCTTCTTATTCTTGGGGCACAGGTCCCCTGGCTGGTTAAGGATGTCGGTTCCCGAGACTAGAGGAACCTCATCACAGTGATAACAGCTGTCAGTGTTTTTCAGTGAATCAGGAGAAAGAGCTTTTGTTTTCCTGAGGGAGAACAGGAAACCCAATTAAGGGGGGGAAACAGAAAGCATCACGTGTTTTCCTACGCCACACAGCGGTTTTCTTTGCGGAAGAATTTAAAACCTTCGGCGGGTCGCTTAGTGAGTGGAATTTTAATTGGAAAAGCTCAAGGCCTGTTGTCAATCAAGGCCTGTGTCTCAGAGCTGGAGGGCTCTGGAGACATCTCGGGCCCAGCCTGCGGGTCAGAAGGTGGGAGTCAAAGTCAGTCCATCGTTCTTCTTTGGAGCTCCAGGAAAGGAAACCCTCTGGGATCCAATCCATTTGTATTAAATCACAGTGGTGGTGAATGCCTCCTTTGGACCCCAGAGTCCCTTTCATGATATTTCTGTGGTCATTTGGCTACCGGGGACTCAAAGACAAGGATGAGGACAATCCACCGTCCACTGCACTGGGAGCAGAGAACTTGCAGGTGTCTAGGGGGAAACAGCAAAGTCCCTCATGACAGTGTGACATTTCTAAGCAGTACAGCTCGGTAAATTAGGGCCGAGCTAGGAGAACCTGGGTAAAGACTTGGTCTCAGATTCAGGACAAGAAGCGTCCTGAACGTTGAATTGGCATATGGTCCCTTTCATTATTTTATGAGTGATTACATGAGTGCTCAGAGAGGTTAAGCGCTTGCCTGGGGTCACACATCTATTAAATTGTGAAGCCAGGACTTGAATCCACCTGCAAACTTAGTTGTCATTTTGATCCTTCAAAAAATAAAAATAAAAATGGAATACACCGCAAAACAGAGCCTTAAGGGCACGTTGCAGATGAATCAAGAGATCTTGCTGAGAGGCAGATTCTCAGGCAGCCAGGCCAGGCCGGGAGCCGTGATTCTACATTTCTAACAAGCCTCCAGGTGACACGGATGCCGTTGGTCCACTGACCACAATTTGAGTGGTCAGGACTCCAGGGGCCTGTGGTTTACATCACTGCCCACTACTCAGGTTGCCTCTGAGGCTCTGTATCTGTTTTGCAGTGTACACAGTTTGATTTTGTTTTTATGGAAAGATCAAAATGACAACTGTGTTTGTAGGTGGATTCAAATCAGAGCCCCACACTTTAATGGACGTGTGGCCTTGAGCAAGTGCTTAAGCTCTTGTTAACAGTGTAATCATCTGTACAATCACAAGAGCAACGCTTTTTACTTCCCCCAAGGAAGCATCGAGAATGGAGCTGCGGACACTCCAGGGTGGGACCAGCTCCCGACGCCTAATCCTCTGCGGTGTTTTGCTTGCTTACTAGACAGGACTCGTCTACCCCGCCACAGCTCACCAGAAATAGATTCCTTTCTGGAACCAGTGACGGGGAACCATGAGAGAAGACACGAGGTGTCTCGGTCTGCTGGGGTGATCGGGCATTCCTCTTTTCTGTGCTCATGGAGAATTCTATGGAAGATTCCCCTATTACCTTTAATGTCTTTAGGTGGTGGTCCCCCCAAGTCACAAAACGACAAAGACAGCAGCATCGAGAGGTATGGATCGTCTAAAGACAGTACGTTCAAAACCCCAGTGAACTAGGTACAGAGGCCTTCCCTTGTGTCTGCTCATTATAAACTCTTTTAGCAAGCAGTTTTAAAGCCTCTGATGAAAGGACTAATCCCATCCACGTGATTATTAAAAACGAACCACTAGCACGACGCATTTCAAATCCTGGGGAGAAGCCAGCTCACCAAGGAACTGCACATCCCCACTTGTCCTCTGGTTCGGGAAGCACCCATGTTCTCTATTAGAAAACAGAGCATCAGCGAAGGCTGGTGTGTGGATGGGCAAAGCACACAGCCAAGAAAGGCGAGCAGCGGCAGGGTCAGGCGCCAGGGCAGCGGCGTCACAATCCCTGAAAGTAGTGACACAGGCACTCCGCTGAGAGCAGCCAACATCACTGGGCCTGGGATGCAAATGAAAGCCATTGGATGGGCGGGGCACCAGGAAGAAAGACCTGATTAAAATGTGATCCGTTACACACAGAGGCTGGAAATGGAAAGAGAGGTGATAAGACACTGGAGAAATGTCCTGGCATCTGGGCTGGGCTAGCAAAAGCCCCCAGAGACACCTCCCAAGGATAAAATCAAACCTCTCTGCAGCTTGTTGGGACGCCCCACCATTTTGGGGTGATAGCGTGGAGAGGGGGCGGGGGCGGTCAGGCCAGCAGGAGCGGGTCCAGGTCTCCACACCTGCAAGGTGCAGAGGAGCTGAGATGACTTCGTAGGCTGCACCCTGGTGAGAGCTGCAGGCCACAGCTCTGCTGGAAGCAGTTCCTGCCAGGTGCCTGGTGTCCCGGGCGCTCAGCGAGGTTCGGGGAGCTGGGATGCGGGCAGGCTGTCCAGCATGGCCGTGCCTCCAGTGCTGGTGGACTTGGCGCCAACTTCCTGAGCTCAGGGCAAAAGCCCTGGGCTGCCAGGGGTGGGGAAACCTCAGTTCCTGCCGTCCCAGGCCATCGTCTGGGCATCCTTGACAAGCGTAACTGCCCCTGGCCTGTCAGTACGCGCATAACGGCGAGTATGAACCGGAAGCATTTGCTTTCGGATTCCGGTAAACCCTAAAATTATCTGCTGGGACTTGCTGAGTGGCGTGACAGCAACCACAGGCCAGGGCACAGCCCTCCTTGGAGTGGGACATTTGCCCTCCCTTTTGGCAAGTGTGGGAGCCGGTTACTGAGGCTCCTGAAAAGAGCTAGTGGAAAATCGTGTGAGTGATGTACCGATGAAATGAACACCTACAATGGATCCACACTTGACACCTACACAGTTCTACAAATCAATGTCACCCCCAATGAATTTAACTGAAAAATAAACTGAATCCATATATTCCTTGGCCTTAAATAGCAACTCCTGCCCCTCCCCAAGAGTTTCCTCTCCGAGGGGACTGCTTCTGGGGCTAGCTCATATTGGGAGAGTAGGACACGTTTTCCCTTCCTTGTACCCCCACTTCCCCTGCCCACCCCCACATCTCCAGCAGTCTCTCCAGGGCACTGCCCCAGGCCAGGTGTGTGGCAGGACCGTACCCAGAAGTAGCTTGCAGGTTCTTTTGGCTTCAATTCCCCAACATGGCCTTAGGTCAAGGTCACAGCAGCTTTTCCCAGAGGTACAGAGAGGAGGAGAAGCCAAGAGGCTTGGAAGAAATAGAAAAAGAAAATGGGTCTGGATCCCAGGAGCCCAGGACTCCTGCAAGACCCGAGTTTGGCTCTGTGGAGACAAGAGCATGCTCAGTGGTAACGCCGTGGACGGGTGAGCAGGGTCACCCCACCTCTGTCCCAAGGTCTTGACAACACATCACACAACCCTGGGGTGGTCTCTACTCTTGCCAGTTTGACGACACAAAGGCTCCGAACTAAGATGAAGCCAATATCTAGGAAAGGAGAGGCAGTATTTCTTGCACACCTGAGCATGCGAGATTCACACTCTATCCCTTCAAGTTGCTAGTTGAGACTGAAAGACTAAATTTTTTGCCTGGGAACTACCGATGCTCCTCAGCTCACAATGGGATTTCGTCCTCATCAACCCATCAAAAGTTGAACATGTCGGTTGAAAATAGATTTAACACACCTATCAAGCCTCATAGCTAGCCTACCTTAAATGTGCTCAGAACACTCACAAATCAACCTACAGTTGGGCAAAACCATCTACCATGAAGCCTGCTTTATAATAAAGTGTTGACTATCTCGTGTCATGATTGCTTACTGTCCTGAAAGTGAAAAACAGGAAGGCTGTATGAGTGTCGCTTTCGCACCATCATAAAGTCAAAAAATCTTGTTGAACCGTCATAAATCGGGGACCATCTGTATTGAGCAACAGTTATCTCTCTGACCGTGTTAAGAGGAAGCTCAAATCGCAAATACAGGCTGAAGATGGCTTTAGTTCTTGCCTTTCTTATGGCTGTCTGAGTTCAAATGCTGGCTCTGTTTTCCCGTCTCTAGACCTTCCTGAAGATTAAATGAGATGAGACATGTACGAGTATTCTTATTTGGGGTTCCTTGCAATACCTTGTCCATAGTAGATGATTTGTTGACTATCAGATTACTTATTGACCATTAAAACCAGTCGAACCCACAATGGAACTGGGCCCAGATAGATAACTGGTTTGGTGAGCTTGCACAAATCACGCTGTCCCCAGCACAGGACTATGAGTCATAGAGTAGCACAGGAACACAAACATCGGTCTAGAGTATAGCATGAGCTTGCTTTGTGTCACTTGAGAAGTTAGAATAATAAGACCCACCTTATAGGTATTCAGGACAGTGTTTGGCTCAGAGTAAATGCTATTGGTTTGTTTGCTATTATTATGGGTGCTAGTAATTTGTGCACAATAAAGGAGAAAATGTCTGGCCAGCACCCTTAGGAAGGAAAGTGAAGTTTAGGGATATTTGAGACACGTTTACCACGGGCCAGGGAGGTATGATCCAATCATTTCAGCAATACAACAAGGGGTGGATTGAGCAATACCACAACTTTGAGAGTTACTCAAGACAAAAGCTCTCTGAGTCACTGGAGGGTGAGAGAACAGACGGAAGGAAGGTTTACATAAAATACAATCGATGTGCAGAGGGAGGATTTGCCCAAATTCCTTAGCATCAGCGGGCTTCTCTCTCCTGCATCCAACTGTGGTCAGATCTCTCGTCACAAAACATACAAACAAAAAGTCTTCCCTTGACATGACCACTCCTCCCTTCTTGCTGAGAGATAATCTCTCCTTTCTTTCATGGCCAAATTCCTCAGACATGAAGTCGAAAAACTCTGCCTAATGTTCCCACTGCTCATTCACTGGCCTCTTTTTGACCCCATGAGATCTGGCTTTCCTACAGGAGGTCGCTTATTCTCGTCTGAGCTTCCCCGATCTCTTTTCTAAGATAGCAAGGATATTTCTTCTTGAAGTATCTCTTCCTTTGGTGTCCTGAGTTTCTCCCTGTCTTCCATGTCTTCCCCTTCTCCCACCCTCTGGCTGGTCATTTTTTCCCCAAGACCTTGATCTTGGCTTAGGCTTCTTCCCTCTGTGGTCACATTTGCTCTCACAAGTTGGGCTATCCCCACAACACCCTCCAAATCGACCTCTAACCCAAGGGTGTCCAACCTTTTGGCTTCCCTGGGCCACATCAGAAGAACTATCTTGGGCCACATCGAAAGAACTATCTTGGGGAAGCCAGGATGGCTCAGTGGGTTAAGCGCTCACTTTGCAGCCCCAGGGACCGAGAATCAAATCCCGGCCCCAGCCCGTGTGGACCCATATGCTGAACTGGGGAGTTCCCCCAGTTCGGTTCTCACCGGGGCAAGACCCCGGCCCAGTTCCTGCCCTGTTCAGCCCCGCCCACCTGTGGAATGAAACTATGTGGAAAAACCAATGATGTGCAACTATGGAGACTGTTCTGGGCCCTCCCCCTTCTCTGTCTCTGTATCTCTCTCTCTCTCTGTCAAAAACAATAAATAAATCTTAAAGAAAGAAAGAAAAAACTATCTTGGGCCACATGTAAAATACACTAACATTACCAATAGCTGATGAACTTAAAAAAAATAAAAAAAAAATAGAGGTTGCAAAAAACCTCCTCATGTTTTCAGGAAGTTTATGAATTTGTGTTGGGCTGCATTCAAAGCTGACTCAGGTTGCATATGGCCCGTGGGCCGCGGGTTGGACAAGCTTGTTCTAACCCTGACCTCACCAGTATTCAAAACGGGTATATATTTCAGCTGATTGGGGTGCATCTCTATCTTGTCTGGCCCATCATAACTTCAGATGCAATATGCTCCCAAGTGACTTGATGATATTGTTAATTTTGAAAATCTCCCAGGAAACAGAAACATCTTTACATAGGACTCAAAGCTTACCTGCGGACATATCCCTGGGCCGGGGACACAACTCTCGTGTGACCTCCTCCCCTACACACACATACACCTGCCTTGCAGGCTATAGCCAACCTTCTCCTTCCCTCTCTTTATAATCACCAAATCCCATTCTTTTTTCCCTTCCCAAAATCTTGAGGGTTGTCCTCCCTTTTACAGTTTTTTCACCCAGGTTTAGTCTCCCATCCAATACATGCTTTTGGGTGCTGTCTCCCAGGAAAGACGTGAGTAGATGGCGCTTCCTTTGGGAAAGATTGAGGCATGGCCTTTGGAGGGCTAAACAGTCACGAGCAAAGAGGCAGCCATGAGACAGCATGGTAGGAAGCTGTCAGAGGATGTGCATGCCTGTCAGAGGACACACACCCAGCCCGAGGGACCTCCCCGCCCAGGGGACACAGACAGCGTCTAGAAGGAGTAAGCTAGAGGTAGCCGTGGGCATTCCTGGCAGAGGCTGCCAACAGCATGGTCAAGGGGCAGGAGGGAGCAGAGGCCCGGGAATGGCTCACAAGGCAGAAGTGTGAGCTCAAGGTGGGAGGTGGTGGGAAGGGAGGCTACCCTGGGACCCCCCCAGGGCCCAGTCAAGAAGGACGCTGCATCCCATTCTGAGGGCAGTGAGGACTGCTCAGGCTTGAGTCCTACTGCTTCCTGGAACTCGGGTTCCTTAAGGCCTCTGGGATTCAGCTCCACTATGTGTATCCAATCTTCAATCCCCAGTAATAACACTTAACCTGCGCCTTCTGCTCCAGGCAAGTGAGGGCCTGCCCCTCTCAACTCCAATGAGCAATACAGGGCATAAGAGCTTCAACAGAGGTCCACGCAAAGAGCAATGGAGGGCAAAGGAGGAGCTCCCCAACTGTGCCTGAGGCCCCGGAAATCGGGGTGGGGGTGGGGCAGGGCAGCCAGGGAACTCTTCAGTGCAGAAGACACCGTTTGCGATGCTTCTGAAAAAACAGTGCAAGGGATGCTGGGATAGCTCACCAGGTCACGTGCTTGCCTTTCAACCTCGAGGTCCAGGGATCGCATCCTAGCCCCGGCCAACGCAAAGCCAGATGCTGCCCTGTGGCATGACAGGTAACCACCGGGATGGTGGTGAAGGTTCTTGTCTCCCATGGGGGAGCCCCCAGTTCAGTTCCCACCCCATGCTGCCCCACATCCACCTGTGTGGAATGAAACTGTCACAACTATGGAGACTGCTCTGGGCTCTCTCCCCTTCTCTCTCTCTCTCTCTCTCTCTCTCTCTCTCTCTCTCTCTCTCTCTCTCTCT
>PVKE010000595.1:0-95762 GCA_004027555.1 Craseonycteris thonglongyai | reverse complement strand
AGACCTTACAGCCAGTCAGTGTGGCAGGGGACACGAAGAGGTGCAGGCGCTGCAGCTGAGAGGGAGGCAGGGTTTGGGGACAGTAACTGGTGGGCAGGGAGTCCTTTGCTGGGTCTGAGCTTCACATTAGCCTCAGGCTTCCTTCCCCTTCCTGTCCCTGCCTGTCATTTCCAAATGCCATTTAAAACCAAGTAGCTTCGCTAGCGCTCCCTGCCCTCGCCAGCCCACACTAGCCGTCTTCTTTGAACTAGCTGATCCTACCACGTAGTTTCACACGTAATGGCATGCTCATGGTTTCACGGGTGCTGAGTTTGTCTCCCCACCCAAATCTGGAAGTTTCTGAAGGGCAGAAACAGTGCCTCAAAGTTGAGTGGGTCCCACAGAGCTGAGCACACTTGGCCCACACACTGCAGGGGCGGGGGGCTGCAAAACCAGCCCTGGGGATCCCCAGGGCGTGAAGCCTCATTGGAAGCTCAGATCTGCCTTCTTTTCCACCAAACTAAGAGTGAAACAGACACATCTAGATGCCATAAGCGTCCATTCCAGTGCTTTCTTGCTGAGTCGGAGAGCACACAGAGACAAACCAGCAGGCCTATTCTGATTTCGGCACTCAGCAAAGCCAGACTTACCTATGTGATGTAGGATGCAACTTCCTCAGAAGTCTTCCCGCCTCCGGAACAAACCCCCAGACCTGGCAGGGTTGGCTTTGTGTTCAGACTGGGCTATCTAACAGCTTCCTGCTTTGCGAAGAGCTGTAATGCCCAAGGGGACAATCCTGTGACGTCACTTCAAATAGAAGCGCCAGCCAGGCTGATGTGCGTGAGTGTGGGTATAGTAATGGGTGAAAAATGCTTGGCTACGATTTTGGCCTGGATCCCTCCTCTGAGAACTCTCTAGAACAGCCTCCCTATCTCACAACTACAGGATTAGCATCTAGCATCATGGACCTTCTCCCGGGGTCCAGCTTCCCTTCTGACTAGCTGTGCCTGCCACCCTGGGACGTTGCTGGCCACTGTCTTCTGCCCTCAAGGACTAGGGCCAGGGAGTCCAGGAGGCCTTGGACAGACTTGTCAGAGCTCAGGCCAGATGAGTAAATGGAGGGAAAAGTGACCAGGCCTCCCATGTCCGGCGAGGGCCTGGCTGCTCCCCAGGGTGGAAGCACCTCATATCAGCACATCATCACCAATGCCCTCTTCCAGGCCCTGAGTGAGGGAACAGCCTCCCAGATGCACTTGACATCCAAGAGGGTATGGTATTGACTAGGTCACTGCTGAGGAACGGGATCTACCTGAGGCATTAGGCTGCCTGTGTGTGGGTCACAGCACTGGATAGGTGTGTCTCAACACTGGGGGACTACCTAGCTGACCCACTGCAAAGAGAAGGCCCCGCCCACATGTCACTCACCTGGGCCTAGCGGACTTCCTAAGGAAGCCCTCCTCACCCCAAAACCATCAGCCAAACCCACCCTCACGCCCTGGAAAATGTAGTCCCAACTGGGGTTTCCAGGGCCCTTGCCACTATGTTCTGATCGTCATAGCTGCATTTTTCTTTTTTAAACCTAAAAACCAACAATATTTACTGTGGAGCTTCCTCCAGGGCTCTACCTGGTGCTATGGGGTGGGGCTGGGACGCTGGGGGGTTCAAGGCTTTTTGTTGAGCAGCTCAAGAGCTTTCTGGGATTCCCACGGCCCTGTTGTTGGGCCGACTCCGTCCTCCAAGGAAGACGGTGAAGCCACTTCCTTGCTCCTTCCCAGAATGGGGACAAAATTAAACAAAGCCTGATAAGACTGTTCTCAGGTGGGGGTGCAGTGACTCCCTTACAGCTGGGTTTCCCTGTGGCCCCCCGGCAGGGCACAAGGTAGCCACGTGCTCCCCTCTCCCCACTCAGGCCAGGGACCCCCGAGGGGCAGAGAGCACGGCCAGGGAGCGGAGGGGAGCTGAGAGGAGCTCAGGACGCCACGGGAGGGAAGGGGACGCCCGACCCCGCAGGCAGCCCTGTCCCCGCGAGGGCTCTCGCCTGCTCCCGGCCTATGCGGGGCGCTCACCTCCGGGGAGGTCGTCCGGGGCTGCACGGGCCTGGCTCGCTCCTCCCCTCCGCCAGCCCGGTGCACGGAGGCCGGGCTCCGGAAGACCAGCAGGCCCCGCCCACCCGCACAAGCCCCGCTCCGCCGCCCAGGTGACTTCTTTGCGCTCTTGGGTACATGGGACAATCTCCTGCCCTAACCCTGAGGTGCCTCGGACCGCCCCAGGGACCCTGCGGCTTCGGGGACCAGGAAAAGTGACCGTTTGCAGAGGAAGCACATCGGGGGCCCGTGGGTGTGGGGCGCGGGAGGCTGGGACGCGGGTGCTGGGTGCACTGGGCGCCCTGGATCCGAGCAGAAGGAGCCGCCAGGGAGAAGGGGGCAGAGCCGCAGCCTCTGCGGGGTCCCCAACGGACCCAGGGGCTGGTCCAGCCCAGCACGGCCCCTGCCCTCCTTGCTCGCCCATCGCACAGAGGAGGGAGCCGGCCCCACGACCTGGAGTGGCTCCCCAGGCACAGGCAGAAGCGGGCACAAGACGGGCAGGACCCCGCCGTGCGTAGTGCAATGCTCCTTCAGGGGCACCACGCCTCAGGCGACACGTTGACGCTCTTCCTGATAGATTCGGGTCAGCCAGTGCTACTGTGCATGTTAGGCAGCCCAGACGCTTTGAGGTATCAGTTCCAGTCACCTGGGTCCAGGCCCGCATGTCAGACCTAGAAGGCTCCTTAGGTCCTGTCTGCCTAGCCTGTCTTTGGACAGATGAGGTCACTGAGGAGATGACAGTGCCCACCTAAACGGCCAGGACAGTTGAGGGTCCTCTCAACCTGTGGCCCTTGCCATCGGTTATCTCCCTCCAATGTGGCAGGGAGGGGTTGGCGATTACAGTCTTGGCAGCTCAGGGTCGAGGGGCTGTCGCTTGCTTTTTGTCCATTAAATCCAGAGGAGCACACCCCCACTTGGGGCCACTACAAGGGCTCCCACACAGAGGTTTCTGTCATTCCCCTGTTCCAACCCTCAGAGGCAGAGAATAAAATCCAGATTCTAGACCCGGTTCTCAGGAGAAAAGGAGCTGCATCTGATCTGGCCACCACTTCAAATCCAGTATCTGATGGTGGGTGGGGGAAGGTCAGTCTTCATTGTAAAGGAAGAAATTAGAACTCAGTAAACGTGGAAAACATAAGCATTCGTGACTAGCTCCAGGAAAGAAGCTAACCTCCAAAACAAGATCAGGGAAGTACCAAGGTTTATTACATATCTTTAAAAAACGAACCATGCATTTAACCACATCTTAAACTCCTACTATAGACTGCGCTTCTTGCCAGGAATAAAAATCTGCATAAAGTGTGGCTTTCATTCAGTAGCAAGGCACTTGCAGCCCTGCGGGGATGGTGGTGTAAACCAATGGTTACAATATAATTCAACAAGTGCTACGATAACATACGTACTCAACTCTGCCCGAAGCCCCTGCGTCCGCAACTAGATAATGTCCTCACTACAAGTAAAACAGTGATTATTTGGTCAGCTGGACAAAGCAGAGAAAGAACATTCCAGGCAGAGGAGCTGAGGGGGAAGGCGGGGGCTCATCTGGGGAACTGCTGCTGGGTTGGTATAAATGGTGTGCAGGCTGTCTGCGTGTGTGTGTTGGGGGGCAGATGACAGGGGGCCATGCATGAACGCCCTGCTAAGAAGCTGGAACTTTGGTCCGGCTACCTGTGGGGATTGGGGGTCCGTGGATGGTGTTAAGCAGTGGAATGACATCATTCAGTTCCTAGTCTAGTCTAGTCTAGTCTGTGTGGTCTATTCTATTTATTCTAATTTTCTCTTCTATTCTTAAAAAAAAAAAAAGTAGTGGTCATTAAGCAGCAAATTTATTCCCTGGCTTACTATTCTCTGACCCCAATGTCCCCACCTCACAGCCTTCAGGTTCCAAAGGCCAGGCCCGGGGCAGTTACGGGTTAGTTTTAGCCCCAGGAATCCCTGTGGTGCCCATTCCATGCCCTAGGTGTCCCACAATGCTCTAGCGGTCTCACTGTGCCACTGGATCCTTGTGTCCCCAAATTATGCTAATGCTCACTGCCTTAGGGCACCCAACTAAGCTCTATCTGGCCCCCGCCTAACCGGCTCTGGGCAGGTGCTGTCCTAGTGCCTGCTGCACAGATGAGTGGGAGGGGCGACATCACTTCCTCAGAAGGAGCCGAGCTGGGGCTTGAACGCAGGTTGACCCTCAAACCTCCATGCCCGACAGCCACTGCATTTGAGGATTTGAGGAACATAAGAAATCAGGAAGTTAAAAAAGAGAACATGGATGAAGTCAAAAGCTGATTGCATCCTGGGGAAGCCAGATGGCTCAGCAGGGCATGCCTCCCAAGTGGGAGGCCCCCAGCCCAGTTCCTGCCCTGCACGGCCCCCGCCCACCTGTGTGGAACAAAACCATGTCAAAAACTGATGATGTACGACTATGGAGACTGCTCTGGGCCTTCCCCTTCTCTTGGTCGCTCTCTGTCTCTGTCTCTCTCTGTCTCTCTATACAAAAAAAAAAAAAATCTTGAAAAAGTTGAGTTCATCCTGACCACTGTCTAAGAAGCCCAAGAATAAGAGAAATATAGACAAACAGAGCAAGGCACAACCGCCGAGGTCTCAGTTCCCAAAGAAAGCATCTTACTGTCTTCAGAATGACCTGGTGTAAACATGGCTCCTGCAAGCAGGGAGGCAGAGAGGCCCCATCATGGCAGTCCCTCAGAGCCCTGGCCCAGTGTGCCCACGAGAGCCACGCTTTGCTGGGGACGCTCATTCAGCCAGGCGGGCTTTTCGTAAAGACTTCGTGCCTAATCTAGGGAAGGTTGTACAATTATGGTCTTGGGGCGGGGGGTTCTGACAGCTCCAGGTGCCGGGAACGCATCTTCCTTCACCCCATCTCGCGTGCCTGGCGGGGTCCCCAGGAGCCTGCAAGCCGAAGGAGGAGCGTGGTGGCGGGTGTGCAGCCGGGGAGCGGGAGGGGCTTTCTGAATACCTCTGGCCTCCCTATGCCTTGAATTCACAGGCTGTGAAAGGCACTGAAGAGCAGGCAGGGCCCCTAGAAGCTGCAGCAGGATGATGGCTGGAGACGCAAGCTGATGCAACACAGGTGAACAGGTGTTCCCTGAGGAGTCAAGAAGCCCTGGGGGTGAGCGTGTGCATGTGCATGTGCGTGTGCGTGTGCGTGTGTGTGTGTGTGTGTGTAAACCAGAGAGAAGCCCATGGAATCCATTTGTATTTTAGCCCTCCCTCCTTTTGAAAAACCTAATCAAATCGGGTTTTCTCTCCTACGAAGAGGTTTGCATGGGCCTCCCCACACTCTCCCGGCCAGCCTGTCTCTACCCTCACCCCCCCAGGGGTGCAGAAACTACTTTGCGGGGAAGGTGCCTTTAAAATGTAATGCCCTGCACCCTGCTGGCCAGGAGTGGAATGATATCTAGACATCCGGGTCCCAAAGAAGGGCCCCAGGAATGCCTAAGCCAGGTCTTCTGGGGAGAGGGACAGCCCCCTCCATGGAGCCGTCACCCCTCACGGAACCGGCTCAGGGAGTCAGGAAGATGTGCTGCGAATCTGCTCTCTGTGATTGCTGCCCCTGGGGCCCAGAGACACGCCTGGTGAACGGAGTCCCTCCTTTACAAAGAGGGGAAGCAAGTCCTTCACCAGCTCTACTCTGCGGCCCCCTGGCAGCTCTGAACAGACTAAAAGGGCTCGTAAGGTCCCTGTGTGGTGCGGGATCCTGGTTGACTTCCACAGCCCTCCTGGAGAGTACGAGAACTTATTTACCAACATAACAGCAAACGCCACAGCTACACAGACACCAGCTTCTGTCCCATTGCTGTCACATGACGCCCTGGCTTCCTCTGTTCTCTTCTTTCCAACCTGCCAATCCCGTCTGAGGTGCTAGATTCTTCCATACATCTCCTTGGCCGCATTCCAGCTCTTGCTCACGACCCTCCCCCTTCACCTCCCACCTGCCACTCACCTGACCTGCAAGCCCGCTAGGTGGCTTGTCTCTGGGCTTTTGAGCCCCGTGGTCAGCAAATGGGTGGCATGTCAAAAATGCTTACAGTGCGTGACACTGTAGACACCTTGATTTTGAACCTGCAGAACTGTGGGAGAGTAAATCTCTGTTGTGCTTAAACCACCACGTTTGTGGTCACTTGGTATTGGCGCTCTGGAAAATTAATCCAGCAGGAGTGAGTGAGATAAAAATATGAAAATTCAAAATCGTAATAATAAATACAACAACATACAATGCTTATGAAGTAGGGACTGCATGAACTGGTTATGGGGTTTTCTCCACGAAATGATGGAGCTGGGTTTTTCCAAAGTGACCCTGGTTTTCTGTTGTTTTAAATTTTCTAACCACAGATAATTTATGAGTTTTTTACTGTTGCTGAGAAAATAGAAATATGATTTATGCCACACCACCTATGTAGCTAGCCCATTTTGTAGATATTTGGTAGTTCTATCATGTATCTGACAAGTACATATTACTTTTTCCTCTAAGAAGTTGCAGAGGGTGGATAGAAACTACTTAAACATGACTAAGCAACAGATCAAATATTTTACTAAATGGAAAAATGCTGAAGACATTCCTTTTCATTCAAGACCAGAGATTGTGACGGCTGTCGCCACTATTGATCGACACAGTTTTGGAGGTTTTACTACTAGAGTAAAACAAGAAAATGAACATGTTGGAAAAGGAGAGAAAATATCTTTAGTTACAAATGACTGAAAATCTACCTCCACAAACTAATAGATTTTCATTAAATAATATTAAAATTGACAAGGACATTTAGTAGGGAGACAGGTAAAGAGAGAGTTTTGCTCTATAATAACAATAACCCTTTATGGAGGGAAATAGAAAAAATAACCCCTTCATAATGGCAACATAAAGTATAAAATTTCTAAGGACGCATATAACAAGAAAAAGTATATACCTATATAAACAAAATGATAAAATTATATTGAAGAGAAATGCCAGGATAGTTCAAAGGTTGAGCTTTTGACTTGCAATCACGAGGTCTGGGGATCGATGCCCGGCCCCAGCCCGTGCAGACCCATGTGCTGAACTGCTGCGCAACTGGTAACCACTGGGATTACGCCAAAATTCTTGCCTCCTATGCTGGAGGCCCCAGGTTCAGTTCCTGCCCCACGCGGCCCCACATGCACCTGTGTGGAATGAAACTATGTCACAACTAATGATGTACAACTATGGAGACTGCTCTGGACCCTCCCCCTTCTCTCTCTCATGCACACATGTACACACACACACATGCACCCCACACACACACACTTGTACACATGCACACGCACACGCACACACATACACACACACACACACACAAGGACAGCGTGGGAACGTGGCCGTCTACAAGCCAGAAGGAGAGTCTCACCAGAACCCAGCCTCGCTGACACTCTGATCTGGGACTCTCAGCTGACAGAAATGTGAGAACAGTCACTGCTGTGTACACTGTCCGGTCTGTGGCATTTTGTTATGTTGCCCCCCGTGGACTCAGACAGTCAGGGAGGAAGCCTGGAAATCACCTGCAGGTCCATTTAGGCCTGTGGGTCTCCCACAGGATGAGCCACGCCTGGGAACTTGTTAGAGAAGCAAATTCTTGGGCCTCACCCAGAGCCCCCAAATCAGAGACTCGGGGACTGGTCCCCGCATTCTGTGTGTTAACAAGCTTGGGGGGCTGGTCGTGCATGCTCCACTCCACCTGGAAAGTCCCAGGCCTGCCTCCCGGGACCCTGCTGTCTGGAGACAGAAATGCCAGGCTGTAAGATTGAATGTGAATGGGCTTCATGCCGCTGAACTGTATACCCCACAATGGTGAAGGCGGCCCATTTCACCATATGTATCAGTGGCCACAATTAAAGAGAAAAAAATACTTCTAAAATATTTGAAAAACAAAGACAAACCTCTGTACTGATTGCTCCTGCAACTGGCCTCTAAGCGTGGAGGAAGGTTAGCGGAAGGATCTGGACGAGACAGCACAACTGCAGTGGGCTTCCCTGCCTGGGGCCCGGGATGGCCCTGCATGGAGGATGATCCTGTCTTCCCAAACCCTGAGCAGAAGGTGGAGCCCCCCACCCCGCCTCTGCAGGTGGGCAGGGGTTTCAGGACTCCTTTCCAGCGCCGTCTCTTGTGCTCCCTTGTGGCTGGCTCCCAGGCCTGACACCATTGTCTGTCAGGGAGGGAGCAAAAAGGTGCAGCTACTTGGGTCTGTGTCATGTGGGCTCTGGGGTTCTTGGATTATTGGGTCCATACTCAGGAGGAGTGAGGAGACAGTCCCCTTCTGCAGAGAACACACTGCTCTTGGAAAAATTGAAATATGAAATCTGGGGGAAGCTGGGGTGGCTCAGCGGGTTAAGTACTCGCTTTGCAGCCCCGGAGACCAGGGATTGAATCCCGGCTCCGGCCCATGCAGACCCATATGCCGAAATGGTGTGCCCCCAGTTCAGTTCTTGCTGGAGCCTATGAGGGAGGCTCCCAGCCCAGTTCCTGCCCTGTGCAGCCCTGCGCCCCCCTGTGGAGTGAAACTATATGAAAAACGGATGCTGTCAACTATGGAGACTGCTCTGGGCCCTCCCCCTTCTCTCTCTCTCTCTCTCTCTCTCTCTCTCTCTCTCTCTCTCTCTGTCAAAAAAAACAAACAAAAATCAATAAAAATAAATCTTTAAAAAAAAAGGAATCTGAGTCAATCCCTAAATATTCTGATAACTGACACAAATGTCTTGCTATTTGTGATGAAATCCTCACATTCATTTGCTCATTCATTCATTCATTGACCCCAAGAGCATACACTGTCCAGCAAATGGTAGACGCAGGGCTGGGCACCAGAGGAGCAGATATGATGGCGGCAGGCCTGGCCCTGCCTTTCAGCAGCTTCCAGTCCAGACGGGGCTGGGGAGGAGGACCAAGTCGGGCGAGTCCTCTGTGAGGGAAGAGGGGCACAGAGGACAGGAACAGTGTATACTGATGCCTGAATTGAGATTTGCAGATTGAACAAAGTTAGCCAGGCCAGGGCGAGAGGGCAGACGGGCGCATCCAGAGGGCAGGGGGGTTGCAGGTTCAGGAGTGGAGGTTGGGTGTGGCAGGAGGTGAGTTGCTCAGCCGATGTAGGACAGCTTCTCTCAGATTGTCACCTGTCTTTCTTCATCATCACGCTCAGCTCCCAGACGGAACGGCTTGCTCCCCATTATGCTCCCTGTCCCTCAGGAGGCTGGACTTGGAGGCTCTGCAGATGCTGAATGAAGAGGAAGCAGAGGGTATCAGAGCCAGAGGGGACCCTAGGAATCATCTAGGTTCAGCCCCTCTTGTCCAGACAGGGAAACTGAGGCCCCGGGAGGTGACTGAAGGTGGCAGTCGTTCTCCTGGCAGCCCAGGACACGTCCCCGTGAAGGACCAGCCCTGCCGCAACCTGTGGGGCTGGGAGATGGACGGGGCCGGACTCTGGCCTGTGAGGAGCCCAGCAGAGCTGTGTTTCCCTTGGCGAGCCATCCACGCACAGAGAGGCAGCCCTGGCTCACAAAGAAGGATGCTTGCTGCCCTGATGATCAGACATGGGGAGCGCAGAGAGCTGAGTTCTGCCGGCATTTCTGGAGAAAACTGGCAGCCCCAACGAGGCCCTTGTGTCCCCAGAGGGAGCAGGAGGCTGCCCGCCGCACCCCTCTGCACTGGCTGCACCCCAGTTCCTGCTCCTGCTGGCTTAAGCTGTGGGTTTGTCTTCCATCACACAAGAGGCCCCTGGGCACACAGTGGTCTCAGGAGCAGGATGGGGCCCCCATTCCTGGGGAGCTGGCCCACTGGGGCCTTCTGAGGGCAGAGGGGTAAACGCACGCCCTGAAAACACTGGCGTGCACAGTTAGGAGCTCTGAAGCGAGGCTGCGTCAGCTGGTGGTGACCCAGGCTTATCCAGCATGAAGTGGGGAACCGCGGCCCCCAGAGCAACGAGCACCTGCCTGCTTGGGGTCAGACCTGTGGTGACAGAGCCAGGCCCAGAGCCCTGTGTTCTGGCTTCCCCGGCAGCAGCAGCAGTTACCAGGGGGCTGCGAGGAGTTCTCGGCTGAGCAGAGGCCAGCGGGATGGTGCAGGCCGTGGGCAAATGCTGAGCAGTTCTGCGCTGGGCCCACGGAAGGCTTTCCTTCATCCGCCAGAGCTGCTGGGAGAATTGAACGGGATAAAACGTGACATGAGAACTTGATGGCTCTACAAATACTCGTCCTGATTATCACCTTGTTGTCAGAGGCTCGCAACCCTGACTCCTGGGTTTTGTGGAGACGGATAAAATGACAGACCTGGAATGGAGCCACCCGGCCACCCGGCCACCGCCACCTCCCCGAGAGGCAGCAGGGACATACTGCCACCCGGACAGATGGTGACAGGAGACTGAGAGAAAGGGGGCACTTCTTGATCCCCTGGGAGTACAGGAACAGGAAGACCAGCTGCTGAGCACAGCTACTGCGTTCACTCTGCAGGGGCTCCGTTCTGAGCCGTCTGTGTCATCATCCTATCGAATCCTGAATCCTCGCGGCGAGCTCTCAGGTGGGTTCTGTCAGCAGCGTCCCTGCCCGGCCAGGGCTGTGAGGCTAAGATGTCAACTGCGTGACTTCGCTTCTGTAAGTGATGGGGCTGACATTTAACCCCGGCTCTGTTGAATTGCAACACCCGGGCGTTTGAGCTGTGAACAGCACAGCCCACATTGCCCCCTTCAGGTCCCCAGGAAACCCCCAGCTGGGATAGGGGCCCCTGTGAGGAACAGCGGGGCATTGCAGCGCCCCCCACCCTGAGAGGCTGGCCATGCGCGTCTGAGATGCTGTCTGACCAAAATGGAGAAAAAGACTGTTGGAAATGGGACAGGACCGTTGTCTTCTGGGTGCCCCTGGCGAGCCTAGCCTGTGACCCTGAACTTGTGACTCCGGCATTGGTGTAAGACGAGCATCAGATTTAATGAATAAACAGAGGCCTGTCAGCCCTCTGCTACAAAAGTGGTGGCTAATGAAAACCCCTGTGAGATGACAAACGAACACAGAACCCGTCATGCCGGATTAATGCCACACGTCACCGCGTTGTCCTTCTGATAGCTTGTGGGGTGTCAGAGGGGAGCTTGAAGGTGACTTTCCACAGGCCACCTGCTCCCAAGAAGTGTGGTGCCCGAGAGGATGGCTTCAGAAAGTGCTTGCTTCCTTCTCCCCACCGGCCAAAAACACCCGGGAAGGTGCACACGCCTCACAGCACAGTCTATAGAATTTCTGGGGTTCCACCAGGGGTACTGTTAGCATCGGCTCCTTGTGGCTGACGGGTCACAGGAGCTGCCGCACACAGGAGGCCAGAACTGCTGGGCTGGTGTCTCTCGTCCCCACCCCCAGCCTGACTGAGGTGCCGTGGAGTTTCTAGAGAGGGGAGCACCCTCCTAAAGGGGGTGCTGGGCCGGGGCTCAGCAGAAGGAGGAGCTGGAAGGAGCGTCAGACACTGTGGGTGGAGTAAAAAGAAGCAGAGGTTTGACTCTGGATCAAGAGGAACAAAAATGTCACGAGAGCACATTTTCAGCCCGGCAGAGCTGGAAGGATCTTTGAGCCCATCGGGTCTGCCCTCTCACGGTACCGCTGAGGACCCCGGGGGCCTGGCGGGGCCCCCAGGGATTCAGTGGCAGCCCCGGGCTGTGTGTGGATGTCTCCAACTCCTACAAGATCCAGTGGGCCTGCAAAAGAGCCCCGGGCCTGCTCACTTCTGCCTGTCTCACCCCAGCACGTTTCACCTTCAGATCTTCAGTGGCTGCTTGTTCCCCAATGGGAACCACTTACCTGCCGAACGTGGCTCCGTGGCCCCTAGCATCTGGCCCCGACTCACCCCCCAGTCCCATGTCTCTCCCTCGCTGCCCACCCTCCTCACCCCTCAGCTTGCTCTGCACCCCAGGCCTCCAGGCTCCCAAAGCTCAGAACAACTGTCCATCTGTAGCTCCCAGTTCGTAGCTGTGTGGTCACCAGGCCTCACTTCCCACTGGCCCACGGCAGGGGCTTCATGAATATGTATGGACTCGCACAGGGTCTACAAACATCGCTTATAGGCTCCAAGCCGAAAGTATTAGTCTCCTGATTCCCTCAGGCTCCACACCATCCTCCTTGTCTCAAACTCTTCATTTCAGCTTTATCCCACCACCTTGAAGGACCAGGGACCAAGGTTCCCGCAGGCTCTGAACACATGTGTGAGGCTCTGAGTGTGGCAGGTTCGTGGCTCCTACTCAGGTAGCCAGGCCCCTCACACTGTGCCTTGCTGGCCCCCAGGGATCTGATTTCAGACCCGTTGCTGCCCCATATGGAGAAGGCACACTGCTCACCACAGCAGTTACACGCAGCTATGGTGGCTCCGTGTACTCTGAGTTAAGTTCTGTGATTTCAATGCCTTCATTCTCAGCGTCTGCCCTCCCTGACAAGGAGCTGCTGCCTCTGGGGCCCTGTTCTGCTAGACTGAGTATCTTCGCTGTGGACGTCCCTCCTTCTCACCTTGCAAATGCACGGGCATTAACTTTTTTATGGGCTGAATCCAAAATAGACAATAAAATTAGGGAAGTACTTTAGCGTTCATCTCCAGGGCTGCCCTTGGAGGTGGATCTGTGTCCTTCAGAGTCCTTGGGGTGATTTCTGGGGTTGTCCTGCAACCTGCCCTCCCCCTACCCAGCAGAATTTTCTGTGGCTCTCAGAGAGGACTTCATGTGAGGGAGGCCAGACGCCCAAGGGCCAAGGATTGGTAACTGCCCTCTAAACAGAAAGCTGGGCACACAGAAGCCATGCAGGGGGCTCCTGGGAAGAGGTCCAGGTGGAGGAATGAACAGAGCACATTTCAGTCCACCCACACGAGGCAGCTGCTAATAAGCTTCACCTGCAAATGCATCTGAGGCAGGTCAAGGGTGCCTAGGGACGCACACCCGAGTTAATCACCCACATGACACCCTCTGTCACACTGGGCAGCAAGTGGAGACCAGTTGCCATTACCAAATGTCTCCTGTGCCCTGTGGCTTACATCAACTGTCATCCTCATCACCCAGGGAGAATGGCAGAGGCAACCCATCTGTAAGGTCTACATAAAGAAGCTGAGGCCCAGGAAGAGCAATAACTCATCCAAGTACACGGCCAGTTGGTGAGAGAGGCGGGGTTTGAAGCCCGGGTGATGGCCCATCACAAAGCCCAGGCCCTCCGATGCCATCGCCCTGCCCCTGTGGGGAATGCACCCAGAAGACCAGGAATACCACAGCCCACAGCAGGGAGGAGGGCTGCCCAGCACTGCTGGGCATGGAGCGAAGGGGCAAGGGCATGGGAGAGGCATCTGGCCCCACCGGCTGTGGCCCGTGAGCCTTTGCACTTAGTTCCCACTGCCCTGACCTGCTGTGTGACTGGGAGTAAAAGACGTCTGCAGGAACCAGAGGCAGGCGGTCCATGGGTTAGCTGTGGGATGGGTGTCACTGTGAAAAGGCTCCCGCACCAGCAAACCACAACCCTGCCATGACAACAAGCTGCACGGAAGCAAAGCGTAGGACATCCTGTGACTTCCGCAGTGCCTCTGACAGGGAGCCAGAAGACGGCTGCTCTGCGGTTCTGTGAAACACCGACCGATGTCAGCCCCTCAGGCCGACTCCGTGGGTACCCCGCTGGCTCCCGGCTGCGGGCCTGCAAGGCGCTTCCCTTCACAGAGCAGGCTCCCTGAGGGATGGGTCTCTCACCACATCACACACCCCAGCACACAATCCCCGAGGCGGCTGGTTTCTCACAACTACTCACTCCTGAGGGGGTGCGAGAAAGATTGAGTCTGTTCATACCCAGGGGCCTCCCGGGACTTTGAAGAACAGTCAGAATCACAACATGCTAAGGCTGTCACGAGGATTCCTTCCCACCACATCGGCTCCCTATGGTGAAAACATCAAATAAATCACAGTAGATACTATTTGTGGGTGAGACGCTGGTGTGGCCCCAAGCTAAAGGGACTGAGGGGAGGATCCAGGTGACTCAGTAAGACATCATCAGATGCTGCCACTCAGCAGGCAGTCCCTTCGTACTGGCCTCTGTCCTTAGAACAATGTTGACAACCTGACGGGTGGGGCACCTGGGGGACCCATGTCTCAGGTGCGGGGCTGAGCAGGCATCTGTGAGCGGCTCGCTGCTGCTCTCTAATTTGGGAGGGAGGTGAGGCCAGGCTCAGAGCCAGGCTCGCAAGCCACCTGTCTGGTGGGAAATGAGGGATATACCCAGTGGGCTCTGAGACATGCCCTCCATTTAGGGGGCACAGGACAGAAGACAGGTGCAGACATGGGGATGAGATGAGACCTGGCCCAAAAGGGATCCTGGGAAGGCTACCTGAGGGAGGCCACCCACAGGGAGCCCTGGACCCCCGACTCCCATCTGGTCGCCCAGGCCATCGCTCTCTGACCCGGCCAGGTGGCATCTCAGCAGACACTCACCCAAACCAGCGCCTTGTATGAGGCTGGTGGTACCAATTGTGCCAGCGGCACCTGAGGCCATCTCAGAAGTCACAATGGCTGGCTGCTGCTACCCGCATGCTCAGCACACCGGGGCCACCTGCCACTCACAGCCCAGGGCCCCGGGCAGGGCAGGCACTTCCTTTCCAGTGACCTCTCACCTCAGGGTCTCATCCTATACTGCAACTCCAATGCCTGCGGCCACTGTCTCTGTTCCTCCCCACCCCTCCAACTCCACTCCAAGATGAACGTCATGCTTCAAACTGACATTTTCTTTTTAGGTTTTTAATCAGTCTGTGTCAGGGAAAACAAGACAAAACAGGGTTTGCTCACGCCTCCAGCTCTCCATGGCTCTATCAGCACAGCAATGTTATGAATTTGCTTTTTGTTTATATTTGCATAAAACTCAGAGGAAGAAAGGAATCAACTCCACCGATTGACATGTATTTGAAGAGACACTTTGGGACTCGGGGAAATTTTCTTTCCTTTTTTTTTTATAATTGATCATTTTCTTAGGAGCAACACCCAGTGGTCCCTGGGAAACCGCACTGTAGAAACGTGGGACTGGCCGCCCGGTGAGGCCCCGGATGTGGGAGGGCAGAGGCGTCTTTGGGCCAGGAAGCCACCCTGCAGACTTTACAGGACAAAATAAAAGGAAAAAAAAAATAGAAATGAAAATAAATCCAACCTCATACTTTATTTGGAGGAACTGGTTTACAGAAACGAGTTGTTTTAGAAAATAAACCATGGCTGAGTTTGGACGTGAGGGCAACAATCCTAATAGTTCACTAGAGAGGGCTCATGACTCTGAGATAAATCATAAGACAAAATCCTTTTAAAATGCCGAAACAGAAAGTTACCTCGGCCACTTTCTTTACCGTGAGATGTATGTGGGCACATTCTGACCATTCCTGACGTCACACGGTCTATCCACCGGCATGATCCAGACGCTAAACCATGAACACAAATACTGACGCGGTTTCACCAAAGGGCAGCACAGAGTCCAGGAACTCTACTTTTTGGAAGACATTTCCAGAAAGGCAGAGTTGGCCTGAGTCTTTGCCTGCTCGCTGGAGCTGCCTGCCACATCCCGCTCAAGTCTTGCTGAGAGTAGAAAATGGTCCAAACGTCGCACGAGGACCTTCCCTCCGCGAGCCTCCAGGGGGCGCTCTGCTGCTCTCGCTGCAGCTCAAGCCAGGCTTGCACAGAAGCGGATCCGCCCGCCTTTGGAGCCAGAGACAGTTTGAAGCAGGTTGGAGAAGCGAATGTACATAATGTGACATGCTTTCGGAGGCGGCAGGTAGTACTACTCATGACTTAAGTCAATGAGACATGGGGTTCAGTAGCGTGTGCGTGGAGCCGCCTCACGTCCCCCAGCGCGAGACACGCTTGACACCTTCCTCCAGGACCGCACCGGGGGCTTCCCTTCATCCCCGGTTTCCCATTGGTCTTGGCAAATCCTCAGGTCTCATTTTAAAAAAGCTGTCACCGCAGTTTGTCAGTGTTTGCCACCCACTGCTGAGTCTGCGATGTATGCGATGTGAGTCCCTGTCCCCACGTAGACAAATTAGGACACTTCCCCACCCCCCACGCTCTGTCTGTGGCCTTGCTCCAAGGTCCAAGGTTCCTGTTCCCAAAGGGGCAGTAGAATCATCCTGGCTGGTTGGCCTGGCTACAGATCTTCTTCCATCAGGGGGATCTCTTTAAGAGAAGAGATGGTTAAGAGACATTGCAACGATCCATAATTATGAGCTTTATTAGAACATCTAAGATGCCTGAAATCAGTGGGGGAGAAGAAAACATTAAGTTCCACAAATCAATTCAAAATCAAATAAGCTACCTCCTCCATATAACATCTATTTGCTAAAAAATCTCAGACCCAGCTCATGAAAACTAAAATGTTAGGGGAAGCCAGGATGGCTCGTTGGGATAAGCACTCCCTTTGCAGCCCTTCCAAAAGTCTTTCCAAAAATCGGGACTTTTTAAAAAATGCTGCGGGATGCGGTACAAATTGTTAAAAATCGGGACTGTCCCGCCAAAAGTGGGGCGTCTGGTCACCCTATATAGGAGCCAACAGGCTACAAACTCAAATAGAAAGAAGCTGCAAGAAAGGAACTCAATGGGGAATCGGAGACACCTGTTTCCGCATCTTTACTGCCCGTCACTATGAGCTGGACTCAGTGTCTCCTTTGTAAAGTGAAGCTGGTGCCTCCTCCCCTGGGAAACAAAACCTGTTGAGTCTGAGGCAGTTTTTCCTACTTTACCCTGAGCTACTCTCTGCCTTACCTGGGACAGGTGCACATACACCTTTTACATCGCCCCTGGTAAAAATACCCTGCAGGACACAGAACTTGTCCTGGACGGGGCCCTAGGCCATGCATCTGGGTCTTTCCTCCTGGAACACATGCGTATCACCCTGTCCTGCCTACTCAAGGGGTAAAGGAGAAAAGCATCTCGGATCCTAAAGATGCTGCAAAACCCCAGTCCCGGCCACAGGCGCCTTTCCGCTAGGGCCGACTTGGAGCCCTTTGGTGCCTCCTGAAATTTCAGTTAGTGGGCTCACCACTTGTGAGATGATGGTCATTCCTTCCACTAAGTGGTCTTGCCCACGGCCCCTACGTGCAGAGAGCGTGAGAAGCAATGTAAGGAAACGCAGGGATTCAGCTCTGCGCTGCCTCCAGGACGCTGCGTGCTGGGCGGGGAGGTCTGTGCCAGGTGCTCAGGCCTCGGGGCGAACCTTACCATCCGCAATGTCGATGCCCGGGCTGGTGGATGCCACCGGCGCATCCCCTGCTGCGCTGGCGACTGTGTCAGGGTGGTCGGAAGCGGGGCAGGGGGCCCGTTGGCACGTGGGAGATGAGTATAGACTCTGGAGTAGCTCGGAAGAGCCCGAGATGCTGTCGCCGGTTTCCGACTCTCCTGGGCCCGTGTCTGTGTCCCCTGAGCCAGGGTAGGCTGGGGGGCTCTGGTCATCCACGGGCAAAGGGCAGCCCTGACCCGCAGAAGCCAGGTACCCGGGGCCTAAGGCACTCAAGCCGCCGCTCACAGCCTCGTCGTAGGACGGGAGCACGACAGGCACGCCGTCCACCACCACGAAGTCGGGGTCGCTGCTGGAACTCCTGGGAGGCCCCCTGCAAAGGGAAAGGGGTGCCAGTGTGTCGGAGCGGCACACCACCCTGGGAATGAGGCCACCAGTGCCCCTCCCCCACTGCAGCTGAGGTGCCCAGGGCCCATGCCGGGCAGCTGCGTCTCTGTGGTCCCTGCTGGAAACAGAGCAGCAGCGTTCAGAGTACAGGGAACCAGGGATCCCAGGCCCCCCGGGGAAGGTTAGGGCCGGCATTTCTCAAGCTTTTGTTGCTCCCGTCTACAGTGTAATGATCACAAATCTTTAGTCAAGATAGAAAAACCACAGGAAAAACAAAAAGGAAGCATGTTAAGCTCTCAGCACCATCTCACTACCTGATGCCAGTCATGTCTGGCTCACTTCCACCGCCCGGCCTAGCGGCCGCTTGAACCTCACCTGCACCAGTGCTACCCGGAGCGAGGACCCCTGGGAGCGGGCAGAGGGTCCGTCGGATACGCAGACGGTCCCTCTGCCTGTTGTCACCCGCACATTTGAGCCCACACTCTGCTCCTGCCCTCTTAAAGTCACCAGAGTGGCTGGCAAGTAGCCAGCCAGCCTCTGTCCCCACGACGCCCGGCCCTGACCCTCAGCTCCTCACACATGCTCATCAGACATCTCTTCAGGGTCTCCACCTGGGGACCCGGAGAAAAGCAGCCATTCGGGGCTTGCCCTCGAGCATCTTACCAGTTGGTAGATGAGACCAACTTTTCCAAGCCAACGAGAACATAACATGAGACAGACATACTCAAGGGATTTTTTTAAACATCAGGTGAAAGAATTTTGGAGAACGTATTTTTAAATCTTCCTATCTAGTCGCCATAACTTTTCTTCCCAAGCATATGTGGAAAAATAGCTCGATGGGCCGTTTTAACAGACTGCCGTGCACGATGAATCACAATATGTAGTTTGGCTTTCTTTTTGTAATCCTCAGGCCCACTCCAGACAGTGCGGTTGCTCAGTGAGAAAGCACGGTCCCTTGACTCATAAATAATAATTCTGGGGTCTGAGAGCGCGCATGTCAGGCTTGAGAAGAAAGAAGTTTCTGGCACCTCAGCAAGGGTCTGGCTGTGGCCCCAGCATGGCGGTGACACCCTCTGGGCCTGGGAGAGTGGGGTGCCCATCAGGCTTGGGAGTGCATTGCTAAGTGAGCCCAGGCCACCCCAGGGGCTGGGAGGTTAAGGGACAGGCAGGCCGGCGGGTACGACTGGGAGGTGTGATAGATACATCCAGACTTCCTGGAGGGACAAGAGGGAAGTGGCTAATTCCAGGGGCCCCCTTCTCCACTAGGCAACATTCTCTTTTCCACAGGGTGGCAGCCATGACCCTGGGGGCTAATTGTCCCTGTGGGCAAAAGCAAGTGTTTTTCTTCAGATGCATAAGGTCAGACTGCTGTGGGCACAGAATTCAAGGAAATCACCACAGTTCCTTGGTGACAGGTGGCTGTATCCGCGAGCCCTGGCCAGTGTCCTGTGACGTCTGGTGTCAGCCCTCCTTCTAATGTGCACAAACCCACCCCTTTGCTTAGGAAGCGACTTCTCCTTCCAGAACAATGATCTGCCACAACAGGGCTGGGGGTGGGTGGGTGTGTCTTGTCCCTGGAGGGTGTGGGGCCACAGGCTGCGCTGGTCACCCCGAGGGCCAGACTCATCCACCAGGGTGTGACAATCTCCTGTTTGGGATGAATGGCTGGGAGGAGGACTTCGTCACCCCACAGCGGCTGAGTGCAGCTGCAGACAAGGGAGAGTGCCCCCGACAGGCCCCACTCCACACGCTCAGGTCCGACGAGGAGGGCCTGTCCCGACCCCGGCTCTCTCGTCCTTCCTGAGACCGCCCCCTGCAGGTGGCTGGAGGCTGGCACTGACCTGGGGGGGAAGTGGGCCTTGAACTTGGTCTGGAACATCCTGGCCAGGATGACGAGCAGCAGCACAAGCAGCACGCTGGTGGCCGTGAACGCCACGATCTTCCACGTGGTCAGGAGGGTCTCGTGGGTGCTGGGCCATGTTTGCTCTGCTGAGAGAGAACAGAGCAGAGCATGAAGCTCCCGGGCGGCGGCGGGCACGAAGGTCCCCGCGTGCCCGTGTGCTGGGTGTTCCTGGCACGTGCGCTGCTCATGGTGTGCGCTGGGGTGCTCCCCACGCCGGCTCACGTGTCATGGATGGGATGAGGACCACGGCACTACAAACAGCCCCCAGTGTGGCATCTGCCCGGCTGAAGACAGACCTCGTGTTCCAGACTGGGGCAGAGCCTGGCATGGGGATCAGTAACGCACCTGCCTCTCGGGCAGAGGATGAAGGGGGCTGACGCCGTTGTGAGAGTTCTAGAATAGGTGCTTGGATGAGGAAAAGGACAGGTTAGAAGGGCCACGCTCACTCCATGGCCCTCACTCCTCACCCCCTCTGGCTGGCACATCTGCCAGGTAAGGGACAGATTCCCGTCCCTTTGGCACAAGCCATTCTATCTCTTACACCTTGCCCCCTTCCCCCCACCTCATGGCTGCCCTCCTCCTTCAGAAGTGTCCTGGCAGGGCTTCTCTGTACCCAATTCACACAACCACCTGCGGGCCTCCAGATACCCCATGTTAATAAACACTGTGTTCCCTACAACATGCTGCATCCAGGGAAAGTGTGCGCTGTCACTGCTGCTCAGAGCAGGCAGCCACGGGCACACCCAAGTTGACAGGACCAGGGTCAGCAGGAGGCAATGGGTGGGTGGCACGCTGGTGCCCAGGCCTCTGCCATGAGGCCACTGCCCTGGCACCCTGAGACCACGGGTGAGATTGGTTTGCTAGTAACTTGTTATCAACTAGGAGGCACTGAAGGTTGCAAGTGGCCTACGTTTTTACAAGTGAGGGGAGGGCTTACCCACAATATCACCTGCGCTCCGAGGTGCGTCCTGGACTGGAAGAGAAAGGTGGAGTTATGTATCACTTGGGTCACAGCCGTGGACCTATGTCCTCGTCAGGGGAAGACAGCACACTGAGGCTCGCGGTCCCTCTGTGGGTGCTAAGGGCCTAAGTCACCCTGTCCAGGGGGTCAGCATTTTACCCTGGGGACAGGCAGGTTAAATCCCAGGCCCTCTGAACAGGGCCTGGACTTGTTAGCTGCATAGACCCACAGAGATGAGTCTCCGCATCCTGCTGCTAACACTGTGTGTGGGGAGGAGGGATGGAGCTCCGGACACAGCCACGGGCCACTGTGCGCATCTGACCCTGGACGCGCTCACCTGACTTGATGCAGTAGACTTGGTAGGAAGGGAACCAGTCCCCATACTGGCACGTGATGTACTTGTAATCACTGGTGAGGCTGTAGCCGGGGTCGCAGTAGAACTCCACGACGGTCCCGTGGTTGTAGCGATCGCACGGCCGCGGGTGGCAGGTGAAATCACCGTGAATGACCATCGGAGGCAGCGGACAGACTCGGGCAGTGGGGGAGAATAAGGGTTTCAGAACCACGCGCTCACCCTGTGCGGAGCCCTGAGCACACAGACGGGGCCCGGAGCTGGCATCCCCAGGCGACAACGTGCTTCCGCATTCCTCACAGGCCTGATGAGCTGCCCCAGAGACCGGCCCTCCTCTGGAGGTTTAGGGGACGCCCACTCTAAGATTCTGAGTGCCTGCTGCCAGCACGTGGTTTGGGCAAGTGCATCATGCAGAGTCTGCCTACTTCATGATGCATGCCATGACGTGCCAGGCAGCCCAGTAAATACAACAAAGACTTCTATGGACAAAAATCTTACCAAAGGCAACAGCTCTGCCAAGCCTCTTTCAGTGGCTATGGTAGACATTTGGGACCGTCCAAATCCCTGGGCGGTATCCCTAGCCCAAGTCGCACATGTCCTGCTGGGGTTTGACCAGTGACAAATATGTAGCAGGCTTGGTGTGCAGGCCCAGCCACAGCCCTGTACTCGTAGGTGCTCTGATCAGGGGAAGGGGGCTGCAGGTGGGGGAGCTCTGGGGGGGGGGGCTTGCCTCTGCCCCCAACACTCCCAGTGAACTCATGCAGGTCGCTTACCCAGCTGCAGCCTTGATTTTCCCCTTCTGTAAAATGGAACTTCATTCTACCCTCAACGATGTTTCCCAGTTTTTCTGCCTCTTCTGGGAGGTGGGCCACACCATCCCCCCATGAGTGGGGCTTCTCTGGGACACAGTTACCCGACCTCCCTCTGCCCTGACCAGGAATCCAGAGCTGCCTTCTCCCACCTATGTCACAGCTTCCATCCCCCAGCCAGCCTTTCATCATTTCTGCAAGTGACTCCCGGCCTCGTCAGGGAGTGCTGTTCATGACACAGGAGGTGGACGCCTCGGGGGCCCAGGGCCAGGCAGCAAATGCCACCTTGGGTTTGGAGGTGTTGGAAGCAGCAGCTTGTGCTATCCCCAGCACCAGTGTGTGGTTGGAGCACTTTCATTTGCTGACAAGCAGGTAAGTCTCAAATATCTCCCCTGCTGTCCTTCAGTCCCCCCAGCGCCCCCTCAGCCTGCCATGCCACGCCTGTGGTCTCAGCTCGGAGCAGGTCCACTAGAGGGAAGGCTGGTGGGAAAACACGATTCCTCCCCACAGTCTCCTGGGCGTTGTCAGCACTGTAGCAGTGCGTTGGCACAAATGCGGGAGCCGATGAGACTCAGGCGGCATTCCTGCCCCTCAAAGCAGAACCCCTGCACGCTGTTGTCTGGGAGTACTGACCATGCCTGTGCCCTCTCAGGGGAGGGCACAGCGCTCCCAGTTCTTAGGCCTGACTCAGACTGAATCCCATCACTGGCTTTCCTGGCTCTGCACCTCACAGACAGGAGGACATCCGGGACTTCTCGCCCTTCATAGCCACACAGGCCAATTTCTCTTTTATAAATCTGTCATCCATCCATTATCCATCGATCATCCATCCATCCATCATCCATTCATCCATCCATCCATCCATCTATCATCCATCATCTATCCATCCTTCCATCTACTCATCCATCATCCATCCATCATCCACCCATCCACCCATCCACCCATCCATCATCTATCATCTATCTATCTATCTATCTATCTATCTATCTATCTATTTATCTATCATCTATCATTTCTCTGTCTCTCTCTCTCATCCATCCACCTATCCATCTACCTACATCTTCTATGGGTCTGTTTCTCCCTGGAGAACTGACTAATGCAGTTCCCCCACCTGAGTCTCCCACCCCTGACTCTACAGGTTGGATTCCACTCAAGCCTTGCAGGAGGTTCAGGTGCCGATTCCTGGCAGCATGGAAAGGAGCTGCGCTCCCTCCCTCTCCCGTCCCTGAAGTCACAGGCCTAGGCAGCCACCAGCGGCGCCTTCAGCAGGGAGCAATGACCCATCGGCTAACGCCACAGATTTCAAGGTCAGGACCTGCCCACACTCACAGGCTCTTGGTGCCAGAATGGAGACTAAGGGGTGGCAGAGAAGTGCCAGCAGTACTGGGCGTGCGTGTGGAAGAACGGACATCAGGGCTGTTCAGGGAGACGGTGCATAGACTGGAATCTAGAGCGGTCCCGTTCACAGCGGGTCCAGGACCGACACACCACCTGTCTGCTACTGATCACCACAAAACAGACCGAGAAGTCAGGAGGGGCCATTTAGAAGTTCTTGTAGCAATTGGACCTCGTCACAGCATACAAGAATGTTTTTGGGGAAGCCGGGATGGCTCAGTGGGTTAGGCACTCACTTTGCAGCGCCGGGGACCGAGGATCGAATCCCGCCCCGGTCCGTGCGGAACCATATGCTGAACTGGGAGCTCCCCCAGTTCAGTTCTCTCTCTGTCTCTGTCTCTGTATCTCTCTCTCTCTCTCTCTCTCTCTCTCTCTCTGTCAAAAATAAATAAATAAAAATTAAAAAAAAAAGAATGTTTTTGATTTCTAGTTATTAAAATGCAATTTCACTACAATTGAACCGAATAATAAAAGGTGGGACTTGTATTATGTCTTTGTCTCTTGTTTTGTTTTGACTATAATCCATTCCTGTTGAAGGTTTTACAGTCTTGGTCTTCAATGTATTAGAAAACAAAACCCAAACCACCGGTCCTTTCTCTCCAGAAGCACTGATACGTTCGTAGCTGCATGAGTGAACGCATGATACAGAAACACCGGGAAGGACCCAGTCGAGGCGGGTCGGGAGGAGCATCCCAGGTGGAGGGAACGACACATATGAAGGCAAGTTGGAGGCACAAGGAGAGGCTGGGATGGTGACCGTGTGTGACAAGCAGAGGGGACACAGTGGAGAGGCAGCCGGGGCCGTGTGTGGGCAGCTCCACAGGTCCCATGAGGAGAAGAGCAGGTCTGGACATGGTTTTAAAAGGAAGCTCTAAGCTGTAGCTGGGGTTCCAGGACAGACTGCTAGGGAGCAGGGATGGAGGCGGGGAGGTTATTAGGAGGAGGCTGCCACACCCAGGTGATGAGGACCAGGACAGTGGCAGCCAACAGAATGAGAAGTAGAGCGATGGGACATGTTTTAGAACTTTCTGTTTCTGCAGTAAGATGTGTTGAAAGATAAAATTGGGGCCCAAGGGAAGAATCAAGGATGGCTCCCGAATTTCTGACACTAGCACCAGGGTAGGTGATGGTGACACTCACCAGGTAAGGCTTTTTGTTTTGTTTGTTTGTGGGGAGGCGGTGGCACTAAAAGTGGCTTTGCACTGGTGATGTTTGAGTGGCCCGTGACAGTCATCCAAGTGTCCCTCAAGTAGCTGGAGAAAGCATAGGGGTAAGAATAGAACTCAGGAGTCATGAGCACAGAGATCATACCTAAACCCATGAGACTGGATGAACTCACCGACAGAAGGGAGGTGTCTAAGTCCACATGCCCAGAAACCAGTTAGGGGGCAGGAGGCCGACCCAGCAGACTGGGATGTGTCACCAATGCTGAGAGAGGAGACTGTTCTGAGAAGCAGAAAGTGGCTCCTAGCAAGCTGAGAAAGATGGGAACAGAGCAGTGACTGCTGGATTTGGTCACATGGAGGGCATGGTGACCCTGAGGAAAACAAGTTCAGCAGAGGGATGGAGGGGAGCCATTCTGAAGCGAGGCGAGGAGTGAACGGGGTGGGAACTGTCGACGACTCATCAAGGTTTTCTGAAGGGAACAAGACACGGGGCCACTGGAAGGCCAGGGGGGCTCCTGCCCACCTCCACCGGGGCTCCAGACCCCATTCATATATGCCCGTGACCGGCATGAACAACAAGGTTGGTGACGCAGGGTGAGGAGAGGGATGGAGGGAGGAAGTCCCTGGTGATCATGTGGACATGAGGGAACAACAGACTGGCCGCTCACAGGAGCAGGGGGAGGCGGAGGAGAGGCAGAGCTGGACTCGGGTCCGAGTAGATCTGAAGCCAGGGCGGGGCACAGATGATGAGCTGCCGGCTCCCACCTTCTGAATGAAGCATGAGATGAGGCCATTGCTTGGGCTGGGGTTGTGGGTGGGGAGAAGCTTAAAAGTTGAGAATCACATATCACTCATCACAGCCCTTAGCCCATTTATATATTTCACTATGTGCAAAAGAGGGAAATGAGGTTTAAAAATAGTCTACATGCCTAGTGAACATTCACACAAATTATCTTGGGGAGACAAGAATGTGCAACACGATAACCTAGAGCCTCTAATCGTTGTCTTCTTTTTTAAAATCCATCTGAGCCATTGGCCTGGGTGCTTTGATCTGATGTTTCCATCCTTTGTCTCCCGAAGGTTCACGCAGCCCCTTGGATGTTCCTCACAGAGGCAACCACTGACACTTTCGTCTCTGCACCCCAATCTACCCCACAGAGCTGGTGCTGAAGGTGCTGGCTGCTACCCACAGTCCTGTTCCCCTCCCCTTCCCAGGCCCGGAGGTGTCCCCAAGGTCCCCTGTTTCTTTAAGTCTACTCAGTGGAGTGTGAGCAGAAGTGAGCCTTCCAGGCCTGAGCCATGAAACTCTTCCGAGCTTCCGGCTCATGAGAACGAAGACAACCCCCAAAGGGGACTGTAGAAGCCCCACCTTGAAGGAGCAGAGCCTCCTTCAGCCCCGAAATGACTGGCTGACTCACGTCACTAACGCGGCGGCGTGAAAACAAGCTAGAGTTTGTTGGAGCCACGCTACGTTCTTTCCGCCGGGTCGGCTCCCTCTGCCACGGTTCTGACCAGCCTGGCCATGTTGTGTTGATGCTGCAGCTGAAGAGCATCTTCAGGACCTAAATCAGTGGTCCCTAACCCTGGCTGCACCTCACCTTCCCCGGTGGAGCCTGGGCCAGGTCCTGGGCTTGGGGGGCTGTCAAAGCTCCCAGCTGACTCACGGTGAACAGCACTGTGTCAGGCCACAGCCACACAGACACCGGGGAAGAAAACTCTCCACTCCCCACCCGCAGGATGGGCAGCTTCAACCATCGGTGGAGCCTGAGGGAGAATCAGACGGCCATGGTGTCGGGTCTGGGTCATCAGCCACCACCAGCTGGGCCCATCAGCTGGGAGCCTGTTAGAAGGGCACAATCTCAAGCCACACCCTAGACCTACTGAGCCAGAAACTTCTGTGAGGGAAGAGTCCTAGGCGATTCACACACACACAGGACATGTGCTGCCCCAGACCTGGAGACGATCTTGGAGCTGAATTCAGTGTTCATGCACAGAGAAAGTACCCTCTTAAGGGCAGAATCTGGGCCCCAGTAGGCCCGAGAGCACATGGGGAAATGGAGGGGAAGCTGGTGGTTCCGTTTTCTGTGCATCGGGTGTGAAAGCGTGGGCTCAAGACAGCCCAGCACTCACAGGAGGGCTTCTCACGGTCGTAGCTGTCACTACGCCAGCTGCCCCTGTGGTCTAACTTTGGGTCCTAATTCCAGGAAGCTGGATGGCGCCCTCTGTGCAGGTACGGCTGCTTCCAAGGCCACCTCTGGAACTCTGCTTTTAGTGTGGGGAAAATCAATGACCATTATACAGCACATTACATTCTCCACTTTTGTTTCTGCTCTAACAATAGGAAAGGCCAATAAATGTGTCCACCAAGGAAGCAAATGATGGCGAGGCCGGGCTTTGCTTGTTCCCAGGCTGAACAGAACACGGTGCTTACTTGCTCAGCTGGGCTGACCGATCAAATTGAAGATCAATACTCCCCGGCCACCCTGAGCGCGGAACTCTGCTCAGCTTTCCATCTCAGAGTCATCACATCAGGGTGTCCCCAAAGATACACAGAATGTACCTGGTGACAGCTGTGAAACTTCAGTGCAAAAAAAAAGGGCAGCTTCACGTAAGAAATCTGAAGAGTGCCTGGTTCTGAAAACAGGATGAAGCCACGGAGGTGCCCGCAGTGGGGGTGCAGGTGTAAAGCCACGATTCACTGTGACAGCTTTGTTGCAGCGAGGACAGGCTGGTGCTGGAATCAAAAGCTGACACGTGTCTCTGGTTCTCAGGAGGCTGCGCTTCATTCTGCGCTGTGCCCATAACACCCAACAGCTCAGCGTGGCAGAGCCGTAACTACCACAAGGTGAAAATACATCCACGGTGTCCATGTGTCCCGATTATCCGTAGCTTTTGTAAAGTGCGATGCCCCTAGAGTTGGAATTCCTAGTGGTAATTGAGGCACCTTAGTTTTCTGGGAGGGAAAGAAATGAGGGGTACAGGACTGAAAAGGAGTGTGTCCCACAGTTGACACAGAAAGCCTACAGGTGGGGGACCATGTCGAGGAGGTCTTTTGTCCCTCTTTCTGCAATCAGCAAGCCCTTCCACCACTGGCTAGTGCTGGAGCTAAATGGTGCTAGTGTATTCTGGTGATGTGTAAGCCCTCCTTCCACAAATGGGACCAAGATGCCACCCTCATACACTGAAATGAAGGCATTGAATTTTCTGAACTTTACATTTTTCTCCCACAGTCTTTTTTTTCTTAACTTTTTGGTACCTTCTCGTCTATGAGAAAATCCTAGCAGATGAGGAAATAAATAATTGAACAGTCAGTTCCTAAGGGTGGAAGCAATTGGTCATGCTATGTTCCTAGCTGTGTGTGTGTGTGTGTGTGTGCGCGCACACGCGCACACACACACACACACTTGTGGGTCTGGTTCTACCTACATAGAGAAAATATACTTGATCTTGGTCAAAAGGTCGAGAAGTAATACATAAAGAAAATAGATAGCCACATTTTCTGCTAGCAAAAGTGCTTCTAAGATTTACACAGTATTTCTTAGTGTTCTGCAAAACAAAAGAAAACACAAAACCATGCTATTCTGTAAGACGTTTCATGCTTTGTTGACATCCAGACAAACCCAAGAACCACAAACCCAAGTTGTGGACAGTGAAAAGAGATGAGGAAAGAGAGAAATCATCTAGGAAAACAGAAGAGGAAAGAGTGTGAGAGTTAGAATGTGAGACAGACTGAGGAGACATGAAGAATTGGTGGATTAATGAAAGACCCCGCAGGCAGTACCACGTGGGTCAAAGGTGCACTATCTTGGGTTCAAATTTGCCTCACACACTTAGTAGCTATGTGACCTTGAGACTTTTCTTTAACCTTTTCTGAGCTAGCCTTGGTCTCTATCATCTGCAAAACAAGAGCAGTAATACCTGCATTACAGAGCTTTCATAAAAATTAGAAACAATGTCTCTAAGTTACCAAGCATAGTGCCTGGCACAAAAGTAAATGTTCAATAAACAGAGACAGTCACTATTATTATTAGCTACACTACGAGCCAGTGAGATAAAATGCAAGCAGTAATTAAGCCACCACTTCAATAAGCAGTGTCCACACACTATTTATTTCACTTGGTCCTAACAGCGAGTTTGCAGGCCAAGTGCTGTGAATTGCCTCATTTATTCTGAGAAGGGAATCAAGGCTCCAAAAGGTCAACTTACTGGTCCAAGGTCACCCAGCACATAAAGAGCTGAGCTGGGATCTGACTTGGGGGTGGGGGGTGCTTCTCCCAAAGCGGTGCCCTTTCTCCGAGTCCTGCTGAGGGGTTTTAGGGGCACAGAGGCCAGATATGAGGGCAGGGATGTCTTCATCTGCTAAGATGTGGACTGTGAACAGCGAGGGATAGCCTTGGGGCTTCTAGAGGTAGAAGGAAGGCATGATGGAGGAACCCCAGAAACACAGGGCATGTCTTTTCAGTGGGCATAACAAGCAGGGGACATTGTTTACGGGGCCAGAGGAGAGGTTAGCTGTGGGTAGAGTCCAGAGGATGCTGGCCAAGAGGGATTTGGGAAGCTCTGAAGACAGTCATTTAGCCCTGGAAGCAAGAGGGGCAGGAAGACAGGAGGGGCATCTATTTCTCAGGCCAAGGCAGGGAGAGCATCTGGCATGGGTTGAATTGTGCGACCCGAGAAGATACGTTGAAGTCCTGACCGCTGGGACCTGGGTATGTGACCTTATTTAGAAATCCGGTGTCTTGCAGATGTAATCACATTCAGAGGAGGTCAGACTGGAGTAGTTTGGGCCCTTAATCCACTATGACTGGTGTCCTTATAAGAGGAGAAGAGACACACAGCCATGTGAAGACATAGGCACACAGGGAAAACGCCACATGAGGACAGAGACAGCGACTGGAATGGCACAACTACAAGCCACGGAATGCCAAGGCCAGCCCTAGAAGCTGGAAGAGGCAAGGAAGGTTTCTACCCAGACTCCCAGAGGGAGCATGACTCTGTCAACACTTTCATTTTGGATTTCTAGCCCCCAGAACTGTGGAGGAAAAAAAACAAAAAAACAAGTTCCTGTTGCTTTAAGTCACCCAGTGTGGAATACTTCAGCACAGTAGCCCTGCGAGACAAGGGTCCATCCTCGGCCTGGGCGGTGGAGGCCAAGCCCTTGGGTCACATCTGTGGAAAGCAGACAGCTGTGGGCAGGAGGGTGTCCAGCTAATGTCAGAATGTCTATCTGAAATAACTAGACACCAAGATTTCTTCAAAGCGAAGTAGAATCCCGTGTGTACATTGAAGTGGTTAATTCACGAGACAGGCTGCAGTGGGCAGGGTGGAGTCAAAAATAGTGCGGGAAGCCTGGATCCAGGCCTTAAACCTAAATGCCCTTTGGGAAGATATCGGCTGTTCTTCTTTTTGGACAAGACTGGCAAAAACCAGGTGGGAGAGCTGTATGTTCTGGGGACAGTTAACTCAAAGGGCCACAGTACCTTTGAAAACATTAAGCAGTAGGGTAGAGACAGGTTCCTCTACGTGCTGTTTTAGCAATAGTTGTCTACAGAATTCTTGGCTCCCTAGCTTGCTACAAACTTACTTTTCTTCCCAATTCAAAAAAAAAAAAAAATCCCTCAAAATAAGATATTTATGCTATGGAAATACAGACTGATGTAGGCACAGCTGTTGGCCTGTGATCGCTTGCGCTAAGGACGAGTTTTAACCTGAATTCCAATATAATTGGCTTCTTTTTCAGAACTCCAGCTACTCTTCCACCTTCTTAATGCCCAGGCCTATTACATCCCTCCCCATGAGTGGAAGAGACGGTGTTAGAAAATGCATTTGGTTCTCATCCATCAGAGCACACATGCTGGCCAGGACATGAGCCAAGTCCCGGATTTTTCTGCAAGAGCTGCAGTTACGAGGAGAAAGATGAACTGTCGGAACCACCGTCTCCCTGAGCACATTAATGCCAGAGAAATCTGAGTGCAGTTAGAGTCGGGCACCATCTTCTTGCAAAAAAACAAAAACAAAAAACACCAAAAACCTCTTCTCTTATATAAAAAAAGAGAAAATGATTGTGAACCCAGGCATTATGGTAACAGGTTCTGGGGGGTGGGGAGGGATGAATAATGCAAGACACCAATAGGGACACAGAAAGATGTCACTATTTTACCTGCCTATCACCCAAATGCCTAATTTATTTTGGAAAAAAAGACAGGGAATTTGGGCAGCCATTTATGAAGAAAAGGGCACCCTGGAGGAATGACCCCCAAAACACTGTGATGACTCCTTCCCAGGGACTCTCACCCCCAAAAAGGCCCAGGGAGTGACTAAAGGGATTTATAACCTTCTGGGTTGCACTTAATTGCAAGAGGTTTTATTGCTGTGAAATACAAGTCTCCTACCTCCCCAGAGAAGAAAGAAGGAAATAAATTCTGCCTGGAGCAGGGATGGAGGAGATATTCTAGAGTTTAAGGACAAAAAAAAGCAATTTTTTCCCCACTTGTGCTGGTCATTGATTTTCTGGGCATCATGAAGCCACCAACTTAGCATTAGCTAGAGGCACAAAACCCTGGCTGCAGCTCTGGGATGCTTAGCTCTGCACCTTTCAGTGTGACCTGGTATTAAAATGGTGCCACACAGACCTCAGCATGCACGTCTGAGTTTTTCAAAACTATGAGGAGAGTGCAAGGCAAATGCAAACACTGTTGGTAAGAACCTGGAAGAAAGAAACCAGTTCCCCATCCTACCCACTAAGCGGGCCCCCAACAAAACCCATTCTGGCCTACAGCGAAGGGGTGGAAGCTCCCTGCTGCTACAGAGGTGTGGGGTTCAGACGGATTCAGCATGGCGGGCCCCGGGCCCAGCAGAAGCTGTGCATAGGATTCTTGTTGTGGGTGAGTGGCTCTCACTACAGAAAACAAGGCAATGTGACCCAGGGCTTCCCCAGACCCACGGCATGATGGGGGTTTTCAACCTTTAGATTTAGTCACTAGCTCATGAGGCAGCCCTGGTCCTGCGCCTTGCGCGCACCAGACATTTCCATAAAGACATGAGTGATGGTGCCTGGGTCCAGATCCACTGTGCCCCCCCTGGGGTGCTGCAGGCCCAGTCCCAGCCCAGGGACAGGGGGTTGGGAGCAGGTGAGCTCCAGCTGGGTGGGAGCCCAGCTCTAAGTGTGAGTGTGTGGTGTGTTACGCAAGTCCTCCATTGGGATTCTCTTCATTTCTTAATTTGCTGGGAGACAACATCCCAGAATTCTGCTATCTTTGGACCCTTTGGTGAGAAAGAGAATAGCCTCTCTTCTTCCTTCACTGTCAATGTAAATCTCTGCCTTTAGATGAGGCTTTAAAAAAGATGATTTTAGGAGTCCAGGGGAGCTGGAGGGTTGGCGGTCACGTGCTTCCAACGAGGCCAACAGGACAGCAAGGGGCTGAGTGGTATCTGCTGAGGGTCAGGGGCTGGTGAAGAGTAGGCATGGAAGGACAGTGAGGGATCCTTGCTCAGGGCTACTAGCTCTCAGGTCAGATGTCAGAAAACGCAAGAGAAAAACAAACAAACAAAAAAAGAGCAGAGAGGCCTGAGGACCTGGCTCTACTTGAAAACTGGGAATAAGGTCTCTTAGATCAGTGTTTCTAATGCCAGGTAGAATATAATAATGATAATAATGATAATAATAATGATAATAATGAAGTTTCCTGATATCATGGCACAGTCTACTCCTGAGGACAAGAGAGATGGTGTGACTGAGAAGTAGAAGCAGCTACCGGGGCAATTACTTATTGTAAGAGAGAGAGAGCGCGCGCGCGTGAACCTAAGCCCGGCGGCCTGTGGGAACTGTGGCGCGGCTCGCAGGCAGCTACTTAGTTTCCTGTAGTCACTGTGCTGTGACGCATGAACAGTAGATGGAAGCGGTACTAGGGTAATTTACTATTGCGTGCAAACACTCCATGAACGACGCTGCTTGCTATTTTGCATCTCCCTCTAATAAATGAATAAAAACCCTGCCAGGGTCACAGGCAAGGTGGGGATCATCGAAACGGCGAGGGATGGAGGAAATTTGCAGGAAACGCACATTTACGGGAAACAAGCCAGCAGAGGCTGCGACGCACTAACCCGTGTGCCAAGGTGGAGAAGGCGTTTTCAGATCCCAGGGCACCTCAGCATTGTTTCAGACAGGGCTGCCCTAGCCAAGGTCACTACCATGTGATGGGGACGGGGGGCCTGAGATTTCCTCGTTCCAGGGGATGAGCATTTGTCTAGAAAGGAAGTGGACGATTCTCTCGTTTTTTGAGAATAATATCTAAAAACCCCATAAGCCTTTGACTGATGTAGACTCGGTTCCTACCTAGGGCTCTACTCACATACTTGAGGGCTGAGTCTGAGAAGGGCAAACTTTTCTGAGACCCGGCCGATCATTTCACTTCTCTGGTCTCCAGTTCCTGGGGAGGCAGAACTAGATGAATGCTTTTCATACTTGACAATGGCAAGCTCTTTCTTCAAAGAATCTTAGGTGGGGACACAAAGTGTAAAGCAGAGCTGGTGGGGTGGGGGTAGGCCGCTGAGCGGTGCCACCTCAGGCCTCTTTGCTTCCTGGGCGATTTCCAGGGCCTCAGAGCCTGGAGGGCAGGAGCCCAAACCCAGTGACCTCAGCTTGTATCCTCCACTTCCATAGGCTGCGAAGAGAGAAGGGTAAGGCTTGGGGCTGGCAGATGGAAAGCAGTACTTCCCACCCCTGAGGCCACACAGGAAAGAAGAGAGAAGCCGGACATTCAGTGCTGTGTCCTTCATGTCCTGCTGATTGGCTTTCCTATTGGATCCAGCTGCTGCCAGGATCAAGGGTGAGTCTACAGGGAGCTTGGTGGCCCAGGAGAGGCTAACGGAGACCATGGCCCATTCTGCCCGAGGGGGGCCGGGGAGGGGGCGGGACCAGTTGGCTACTGCTGCTGTCACTCCAGGTGAGGTGTGCAGGACTTGGATCCCTAATAACCATGGCCCCGCGGCACTGCATGCATCTCTGGTTGACACCAGAGCTCAACCTGGGAAAGAGACAGGGAGGGAAAGAAGACAGGGAAGGAAAGGAGACAGGGAGGGAAAGAAGACAGGAAAATTCCCACGGGGTCAGCCATGGCGTGCAATGCAGCGTGGGCCCAATCATAGAGTGCACCCTCCTCCCAAACCGCTTACAGGATACAAATCTAGGTCACAGAGAACATGAAGAAGCCACCAGCGGGCATCTGGGCAGATCACTCAGAAGTCTGTCCCCTCTCCAAAGCCCCATGTTGTGCGGTTCAACTGGGGCAAGTCAGGGTGGCTTTGGACTCTTGGTTCTGCAACTCACGCTCTGCGGCCCAGCTAATGGGCCTGTTTCCTACCTGTGAAGCTGGAGAGAGACTACCTGGGGCTGCTTGGGGCTGCTTCCTCCCCCAGGCCCTCCCCTTCTGGTGATGGAAGGCTCTGGTTGACGGTAGGAATATGAGTCTTGGGGAACTGGGCAGCAGCCTTTAAGGGGAGAACAGGGTGCTCACCCCTTTGCTGGGTCTCCCAGGGCCAGCCGAGCACACGGTGGCCTCTGTGGGGACAGTGTGTTCAGGTAAGAGCAGCGTCGAAGAACGTGGCTGCCAGTCAGGAGCTGTGGGGTCCAGCTCCTTCCTTTCCATCTGAGGAAAGGCTTCTCCTGACTGGTGAGTGGCAGAGTGAGTCTGGAACCCAGCTCATAATTCCAGCAGGCGCTCTGGGTCCCACAAGGGCTGGGAAGGGCAGTGTGAGTGGCCAGGGTGGGCTCCGGCGGAACATGGGCCAGGCCGCCCCTTGTGAACACGGTGACCTTGACAAAGCAGGGACGCTCCCTGAGCCTGTTTCCTCGTCCACTGGCTGGTCCCACTCTTACTTCTCATGACACTTGTTAGGAGAGATCATGGGTTACCGGCGCCTTCACAGTGCCCAGCGTGCAAAACTGTCGAATGAATCAAAGGACGTTTTAGTCATAAGAGTCCACTTTGTTGAATCCACCAAAGACCATGTGCCTGGGAGAGGGATGCAAGAAGGAGCAAGGTGCATTCTGTCTCCGGTTGCTCTTAACACATTGCGTACGGATCACGAGAATCTTCATTTTTTTCTGAGCCATGCGTTAAGGACAGGTAACAAGAATTCTCGTTTTTACACTTGACCTTTTATTTTTTGCAAGATTTATTTAATTAATGAGGTTTGGTTGATATATAATGAGCAAATATTATCAATGGATAAATTTACGTGAGTAAGTACAAAAAATTTCATTGAAAAGTTATAAATCATATGGAAGCAATAGCATTTTAAAGAGAAGAGTTCATTTCAACGTGGTCTCATTTAAATACCTGAACAGAGGGGTATGAGGGTTTTAAACCCCGCCGTATGCAACGTGTTAAGAACATGAGGTGCTAGGGTGTGGGAAACCCCACGGTACCCCAGGCTGGGGTGAGGGGCTTATCTCCGGCACTAACAATTCGTCTTTGCGGAGGCGGTGCTGGCGGGGTGGGGTATGGTGTGGGAAAGAAAAATGGGTGCTATCTAAGGCCTTCTGAGCTCTGGATTCTATGACCAGTGATCCCAAATCCCTGCCGTTAAATCCTGTGGTGACTCTGCCCTGTCATTTCCCTTGATCTACTTAAAATTCAGTGGAGAAGAGTCTCCAGTTAATAAAGGAACGCAGTTCGACACTCTTATTGAGGCAAGAAGGTTTGGGGGGGGGGAGGCTCACGGGTCTCTGGGGAGAGAATCCCCGCTCTGATTTGGAAAATGACACGGTGACACTTGACCCCATCTCAGGCAATAATTTATAAGCAACCTTCTTCAGAACAGGCCTGGACTCCTTGTGCTTTGAATGGGAACAACCTTGCCATGGGGTGGGCTGTGGTTATATTTCGAGTGTCATCGTCTGAGAGGTTGTCACTGCTCCCTAAGGCAGGGCAGGTCTCAAAGGAGGCCCGGGTTTCTGTTCCCTGCAAGGGATTCGCTTTGAAGTCCCGGGGCGCCTCTGCTGGAAGGCAGGGTTCCTGGAGGAAGACGTCCCGGCGGCAGGGCAGGGGCCCTTCCAGGCGCCACTTGTACCGGATCAGGTTCTGAGCTGGGAACAAAGCCCACTGCAAAGGCGGCAGGGAGCCGGGAACCCTCCCCATCCAAACCGGCTTTGAGTTTTGATCCCAAATTAGACCCTTTCAAGTCATTTCACATTTGGCCAAGCAGGGATGTTTCAGTTTCTTGTTTTTCTCCTTTTCTTACATAAGGACGCAGCCCTGAAAGGCCGCCTGGGCACTCAGGAAACGGCGCTGCCGCGGTTCCTGTCATTGAATCCGAAGCTGATTAAGCTCCCATCTCCAGCGTTGTGAGCTCTGAAATACATGGGAAGCGGGAGGCGGGGGCAGGTATCGGCTTGGGCATTCTGAGTTTGGGGATAGGCTGCAAGGAAAAACAATGAGTTTCAGACGTTCTGCTTCTAAGGAGGTCAGCTTTGCTCATTGCTGGGAGAAATGCCGGCCCCAGGCTGAGAAAAAGCCTCTTGAAAAGGTCAGCCCCCCGGAAGCCGCTGCCTAAGTCATTGCGAATGAAGCCCGCGGCACCTGCAGCTCCTGCCGTGATTTATGTCCCCATTTGGGAAAAGCACACACACAAGCACAACAAAGTCCCCTGGGCCCTGGGTCCATGCTCTCTGCCTCCCCGAATGCCTGTGTCCCCGCTGCCTTCGGCGTAGACACAGGGGCATCCCACTGCTCAGAGCCAACTCAACCGACTCACCTACCCACCTTCTCCAGCTCTTTCAGAACCACACGGCCCCCTGGAGGACCCTTCTGGGTGGCTCCGAGTAGCGGGCCATCTCCTCCACCCCAGAGGCCCTGGACGGCTTCCAAATAGCATCTTCCGAGGGGAGCGCCCCCTGTGCAGGCGTGAGGTTTCGGGAACAATACGCTAGCCTCGTGAGCCTGGGGGGCAGAGGTAACTTGGTTGCTTCTGTAGTCCCTACACCTCACAAAATAGTCCACATATGGACATAAAAGAGGGCTTATTGCACACCTAAATGAATCTCCCAGGTGTTTATTGGAAATAGCATCTACACGGATCTTGGGTTCTATTGACACTCCTCTAAATGTCTGATGGGTCCTGTCTCCATTGGATCCCATCGTTCCCCCTACAGATCTACTGAAAGGACTTGTGGGTAAAGGGATCTCATCCCCTAATTTTAACAGCTGGGCAAACAAAGGAATCTTTAAATGGGGTGGTCACAGCCAAGTAGTCTAATCCCAAGGTATGTCTTCCACCTCACTACCTGCCTCCAAGGTGCAGTCCTGTGACCTCTGCTGTTTACCTGTCAGCAGGTACCCAGCACCTATGCTACCTCCAGCCATCTGAAAACCTGAATGTGCAGAGAATGTTCTGGACACTTCTGGCTATTGGATGGTTCTTCCCCATGTAGAGAAAGAGCTCTCTTCTGCAGCCACCCAGAGCCAGTATTGTCTGGTCAATTCTGGGCAGTGACAACCTCTTCCTAAACCGCCCATGTATGTGCATAGTCCTACCTCTAACTGACCGCTGCATGGCTGGCTCACTGACTTATTTTTATGCCCCTCAACACGCTTCCATATTCCGACCCTTCCGACCATGGGCCGGCTCCCCTCACACACACAAATGCAGGCTGTCTTAGCTGATGAGCACGACAGAACCACAAAACGCACAGAGCTTCCATGTGACTGACACGTTCAGACTCATTTTCGTTCCCCAAAGGCATGGAAACAAGACATACCTGTGTCCGGTCTCCGGAGAAAAAGAACCAAGAACCCCGTAAAATCCTGGGTAGAAAGTTTCATTTCACTATTATGGTGTCGCCTACAAGAACTCCCCTCCCACCCCTTCCAAATGCATGTGCACTCCTGCGTCCCTTGGTAAAGGTAGCTGCATGCACACGCAGATGCCATCGGTAATGACGCTGGTCTCCACATAATGGGACTTGTCCTCTCATCCGCCCCATTAGACAGTAAATTCTTCAAAGTAAGGAACTGTGTCCCTTCCTCTCTTTGTGATGTGCTGGGGCCCAATTCGCTGTTGCTCTGTGTCTAGCAGGTGTTCAAGAATCACTACTGTCATAAACTGAGAGCTTAGTGCTTATAAATGAGAACATGCCCACATTCATGGTCAAAGGTTGTTTTGTTTTATTTTTTTAAGATCTCTTGGATTCGGGGTGTGTGTGTGTGTGTGTGTGTGTGTGTGTGTATAACAGACTCTGAGAGATGAGAGCCTCAGAAATGAACATGGCCCAAGAATGGAAAACGTTAAGATACAAAGTGATGGAACGCCAGGCCAGCAAAGCCCACCCTCACAAAGTGCTGTCCTTTCCACTGAGGAGAGGTGTGTGTCTCCTGTTGTGGGGAAGAAGACACAATGCACGACTGACCCACTGGCTGACGTCACCTCCACTGAAACGTGGAGGCTAATGGGCACTTAGGTGGCAGCTGTGAGAGCTCTCGGTCTCCCAGTGGACAGCAGGGTGTCACTCTGGAGTCCCAGTTCCCTGCAGCTGGGATTTCTACACGGAGGATAACGAGCCTGCTTCCTATGTGAGAACTCTTGAATTTTTTTTTTCTCTTTAAAACATGGCTATACGAATATCAAATGGTTTCCCCGTTGGGTTGTAAAGCAATCAGAACAATTTAATTAAACCATGGGCCTTGGTGATTAAGAGCATGAGATTTGGAGTGACAAAGACCCGTGTTCAAATCCCAGCTCCCCCACCCAACTCCCTGTGTAACTTTGGGTAAATCACTGAACCTTGAGAAGCCAAGGTTTGCTTACCAGTAAAACGTGGTTAAAAATTGTGCCTGCCTCATGAGGGCTACGGATACCGTGTCAAACGTGTTGACACATAGTGAGCAACTGTTATCATTGGTCAGTATTTCCTCTTGTGATCTGGGACTCATCTTATACAGATACAGTTGAAAGTGTGCAAGTAACCAAAATAGCAGCCGAAGAAGTAAAAGAATGTCACAAGGGATGTGCATAAGAGCCTGGGACAATAATTCAGGGCCACGGCCAGAGGCTTACCTCGTTATTGTGACTTTGTACCCAAGACTAAGAGCAAGCACAGTGACCAACACTTGACGGACCTCCTCCCGTGTGCCGAGCCCTCTAGGAGATGTGCTACATTCGTTACCACACGGAACCCTCACAGTGCCATGAGGCAACGATAATCCTCTCCCCCGTTTTACAGATGAGGACATGGAAGCTGAGAGAAGGTAAGTGACCTGCCCCAGGTCCAGACAGGTAAGTGGGAGCCCCGGGGTGAGAGCCCAGCCGGTCCGCTGTCAGTTTACACTCCTAACCAGCGCACCACAATGCCTCCAAGCCCACCCGGCCACTCCATCCCCTCGCTCATCGCAGGTTAGAAAAACAGAACTGGGGGTGGGGGGGAGCTGCGATGATAGCTAGCCCGACGGCTGATGGACTGAGGGATTCGTGGAGAGACAGGCAAGAGAAAGGGATAAAAAGCTCAAGGAGAAACGCCTCCACCGCACAGCTATCCAGACCTAGTCACGTTCCAGGTCAGAACACCCTAGTTTACATAAAAGGCCCTGCCTGAGGGCGTCACCATCCCACAACGCAGTGCGGTCCTTGTCACGAAAGCCATCAAGAAACGTGCGCTAAGAAACACAAGCAAACGAGGGGGAAAGAAGGGTGAGTGACGTATTAAAGGGTTAGATACATCCAGGTTGACTATCCTAGGACAATACTGCACAGATAAGGCGCCGCCTTTTAAAAAGATGACATGTGATTGAAGTAAGAGTTGAAATATCAACAGCAAGGTACGTCTGGAGGAGTTTTTTGGGAACTCTTCCCTGTTATTTTAACCCATGGCTTCATTGAAGCCAGTTTCTATCAAGTCCCGATGCAAAAAAATTCCTTTAGTCCACTCTGTGCCTCTCAGTTTAGAATCATGACTTTGGGGCCTTTAGCCTTTCAAGGTCTCACAGACGAATTCTATCTGATAACTTCGAGGAACATGTCATGCAAATAAAGATGTAAATATTATGTTTTAAAAATGGGGGGCCCTCCTGGCATGGCAGCTGGTCACCCAGGCTGGCAGAGGACGAGGGACACCTGTTAAGCTGCAAGACACCTGTCCAATAGGAAGCCAGTCACCACTCCACGTTCATCACTTCAGCTCGTCGCCCCTTGAAGTTCGACTTTGTTTATACCCATTCACGTCTTCTTCTCTAGGCGCCATAAAAAGTGCTTTCAAAGTTTCCAAAATGAAGCTTATCAGAACATAACTGCTTCAAGGCATTTAAACCAAACTGGAAAAGGTTTTAAAGTAGGCATTTCAAATTCATGTAAGCCTAACAGTGATTCCCCTTAGCCGATCCTCTATTCCTGGTCATCTGAGAGGCGAGAAACCCCCAGGACCCCGACGCCCTCTCATCGCTGCTTCCCACCCCGCACACACTCCGGCCGCATCATCGCTGCTTCCCACCCCGCACACACTCCGGCCGCATCATCGCTGCTTCCCACCCCGCGCGCACACTCCGGCCGTGTCATCGCTACTTCCCACCCCGCACACACCCCGGCCGTGTCATCGCTACTTCCCACCCCGGGCACACCCCGGCCGTGTCATCGCTGCTTCCCACCCCGCACACACTCCGGCCGTGTCATCGCTGCATCCCACCCCGCGCGCACACTCCGGCCGTGTCATCGCTGCTTCCCACCCCGCACACACCCCGGCCGTGTCATCGCTACTTCCCACCCCGCACACACCCCGGCCGTGTCATCGCTACTTCCCACCCCGGGCACACCCCGGCCGTGTCATCGCTGCATCCCACCCCGCGCGCACACTCCGGCTGTGTCATCGCTGCATCCCACCCTGCGCACACTCCGGCCGCGTCATCGCTGCATCCCACCCCGCGCGCACACTCCGGCCGGCTAGTGCTGTCCAGATCCGAGTCCTAGTGGAAACGAAGGGGGCATAGCTCTCTCCAGAGTTGGGTTTGCCACACTGAACCCATAGAAACACAGGACACTTGGTTATATTTGAATTTTGAATAAACAAAGAATACTTCTTGACCCTCCCATACCATATTTGGGACATGTTCACATTAAAAACAAATTATTTCTGTGCTTATCTGAAATTCAGGTTTCACTGGGCGTCCTGTATTTTATCGGACATTTCTATTGTATTTATCCTGATCCGTTCGGGGGGCTTTGGGATGGGACGCCCCTCATAAGGGCTCATGGCGGGCACCATTGACCAGCCTAAGAGAATATGGCCAAACCGATGGCTCAGGCTCCCCACCCCTCTACCCTGCCCCCTCCTCTCCAAGATGATGCCACGCTCCTTCCAACCCCACCCCAAGTCCCCTCCTGTCCTTTAAGAGACACCTTCTCCGACTGCACAGCCGCCGCCCTCCCTGCAATCTCTTCTGGGGACCCGGCCCTTCGAGGAGGTGCATGCGCACTGTAGAAACGCCCTTCCTTCTGCGTTCCATGGTGCCTTGTTTTGTTTCCCAAGAAAGGCAGCAAGCAGGCCTTGGAGATGCTTCCTGGCTGGAGGTGTGGTTACTGCATCGTTTTTCTTTCCCCAGCTAGACCCCCACCTCCTCCCACCCACTGCATTCAGTCGGTGCCAAGACACAAACTGCTGTTTGTTCTCTTCGATCATTACAAGACGGGGATTAAAGCGAGGGCTGAGAGCCAACATGGCCAACTCACCTAGCAGGAGTTGCCCAGGACTCTACACCCACAGACCCAGGTTTGCCCTGTCCCCCAACCCCCACCCTCACTTCATACTGCTGGTTAGGGATTACACGTGAACCACACTCTGAGATAATCACAGACATTTAACACACACCGGGAGGCGCGCGCTCTGCATTTCGGGCTTCCGAGTGTGAGCCTGCGGCAAAACTACTTAAGGCGAAGCCATAAAAGTCACGAAAATCAGAAGGAACATTGACACAACCATAAAATGAGGGGTGAGATTAATGATCCCATAATATGATCTGTTTGCATTGGGTGCAGAGAAAATTAATTTTTGAAGGCATTTCATTTAACTTTGCAGTACATTGTAGTGTAACCTCTGATGCTTTGAAACTTTTTTTTTTGTCTTATCCCTTAAGCTCAAGGATGCAGGAAGCAAGTTTGACGTCTGGTTGTAAGTATGGCAGATGCCAGGCTTGCAGTCCCTGCTCCAGACAGAGGCAAGCAACGGGTCTTCAGGAAACAGGCGTACTGCCAACCACAAGTCCCAGCTCTTTACCTCCTACTGAAACGTCCACTTACATCAGGGGTGTCTAATCTTTTGGCTTCCCTGGGCCAAATTGGAAGAAGAAGAATAATTTTGGGCCACACATAAAATACACTCACGATAGCTGCTGATGAGCTTTAAAAAAAAATTGCAAAAAAAAAAAAAATCTCATTGTGTTTTAAGACAGTTTATGAATACGCATCAGGTTGCATCCAAAGCCGTCCTGGGCCACATGCACGGGGTGGACGAACTTGACTTAAATAATCCCAAATTCGACTTCCAAAAGAAGAAGATGTGTTACCTTCCAGAGAAAGGCACCGGGGTATGCCGGACGTCCAGATAAGGTTGTGCAAGCACTCGAGATATCGCGGCCCCTGGAGTTTGAACCCGGGAAAGCAGCGGTAGGAGATCACCGTCCCCACTGGGAAGGAGGTCTGGTACTCGGAGATGTTCACGTAGCCATTGACAAAGGGCAGGGGTCTCAGGCAGCCTGTGACGGGGGAAGAAGCAGGGAGACGTCTTACTCGTCCATCTCTGTACCCCTGAGAGGCGAACGCAGCGCTGGGCCTCTGTCGGACTAGACACGAGGCCTCTGCGGCATCAGCGCCTTGGTCTTCCCTGGTCAGACTCCTTAGCCACCTACCTAGTATCCTGTTCGTAATGCGGATGTCTGATTTGATCGTTGCAAATGGCTCTAGTGGGTCAGAGGAGGTCGTGAGGAAGGGGGGCGCTGAGCATCAGGACGGCCCTAGCTCACGGACCTTTTTGAAGACACCAATGCCCAGCCCTGTGCCCAGGGTTCGGTGGACAGCCTGGGCACCCCTCTCTTTTCTAAAGTTCCCCAAGTCATCCTAACGTGCCATCAGGGTTGAGGTGCCACAGAGGAAAGAGACACCCAACTGCCCGAACGATGGTCGTGGGTTCTTGAGAAGGTTCGGATGCAAACTCTGTTCCGTTGTCATAGAAGACAGATCTGACGCCTGCCTGGCATGATAAGGTTGTACTCTGGAAAACCCAGTTGTATTTGAGGTGAAATAAGTAAGGATACCTGTGGAGCAGTGTTTCTTGAACTTGAGAATGACCCGGAGAGAGAGAGCCTGTGACAACGCCCTGCGGGCCCCCCACCAGGGCTTCTGGTTCATGGGTCTGCGTGGAACCGAGGATGCACCTCGCTAAGGTGTGCACGTGACCTGGAGCTGCCCTGCAGGTCTGGGGACCAGGCTCCGTGTCCACCACGCACAGAGTTGTGTGTGTGCTGCAAGTGGAAGTGAGGCCGAAGCCCATGCTCCTCCTTGTGCAAAACAGTGGCTGCCTTTTTGTCTGGACAGCGGGGCAGCCCGGGGACACATCCCACTGGCAAGGAATCCCATTTCGTGTGGCTGCCACCGCTGTGGTCACAGCTGTTTCACTGGAGGGTCTAATGACCCGGCAGAGCTGGGGCTCCTCCTGGCGAGAACTAATTGTGTGTGACGTAAATAATGGAGAATGGAGAAAACCTTGGTCCCCTTCCAATCCCCAAGGACACGTTATGCTGGATGACGGCCACCAGCCCCTCAGAGGACTTTGCTGGGCATTAGACGAAGCATCGGAAAGCTTGGTATTTAGCCTGATGCTTCGGTCCGCGCCCCCTCTAGCATCTGTGCTTCAGGGAGAGACCAGGGTGAGGGGAGGGAGTCCCCTGAGATGCAGAACTTAGGGACACTCATGTTGGGGTGCATGTGTGAACCTTGCTCTCCTGTGTCCCGGGGACACACACTCGCAAGACACAGCTGACCACGGCCCGGAACTGACACAGGATGACCCACATTCAAAACGTGAGATGCTCAACCAGCCTTTAGGATGTCCCTGTGGCCTTAGATGATTCTTTTTGTGGGGGAGTTGAACACTGTCAATGTTCATGGCAAAAGAGAAAGGTGGGGACAGGGGGAGGTTGGGAATCAGGAATAAACATTCAATCATTGAGAAAAATATATATAAGCAAATTAACACTTGGACAAGTGAATGTATCAGAACCTCAATGCATAGTTCAAAGGTGTTGGCACAAATGGCCATGCCTGTCCCTCCTCCCGGGACTAAGTAGCTCTCAGCCACCCACTGGGATAAAATGACTTCCCCTGAATAAAAACTAACTCTGACCCACAGTGAGCAGGCCGCATCATCAGGATGCCCGTCTCCAAAACACAAAGTTCCCAGAGAAAAATAATAGCCTCTGCCCCCACCGGCCCCGAAAGGCAGCGGGAGGGAGTGTAACTCCTGCAGTTAATCAGAGAAGGAAAGATATGCCCTCTGTCGGTGGGAGACAGCCTGCTCTAAATATAACAGTAGAAAACTGGCATCAGCTCAATAGTTCAATGTGATTTCTATTTGCACGTCTAGATAATAGAGAGAAGGCTCCTCGGGCTTTGGCTTCTGGATCTATAGGTGCAAATAAAAGTTACAGAATGAAATGTCACTCTAAGGGCCAATTATACTCTTCCTGGGGGCTGGAGAGGTGTCGGGCTGCCTCAGGCAACCATGATTCCTCTCCTGGCTGCTCATGCTGAGCGGGGGAGGGGGAGATGGTGCCAGTGGCAGGAGGAAGGTGCAACGTCAACGAGGCGCAGGGGTGGGGTGGAGAGCAGGCCACGGACCAGGGCCACCTCCTTGGTGGGGACAGAGGGCTCTGAGGAGCAAGGGAGGTGGGCTGTGGGTCGTATTGCTATTTGAAGAAGCATGCCTTTCGAGAGCTCCATTGTTCCAGAACTATAATAGTGACGTTTTGGCTGAGATTTTAGTAAAGGGGTGAGGTGGCAGGGACAAGAAGGGCCAGCTTCTGTGTGAACTGCTGACAATGACACCCCACAATATACGGGGTCCAGCAGAAGTAGCACCCCTATTTAGTCGTAGAGTGTGCTTGAGAGTGGTATGGTTATGTTGCAGAATGACAGGCTTATGATTTTGTAATAGAAGATTTGGTACAGATCACCAGCTTGTAAAAAAAAAAGGACGTTACTTCTGCCAGACCCTGTATATACCACCACAGGGTATTTCCTTTTAAATCAGTGGGCCAAAAAGGGCACCCACAGAATCATACGGTATTTAAGTGACATAAAAGGAAATAGAAAGGACGGGAGAACAGAAGGATAAGTGGGAGGCTGAAAGCAAGGAGTGGAGTTGGAGGTAATTTCCTTGGCCGTCACCCAGACAGGGCCGTTGGGCGGCCACCAATTAGTGCTTAATAAAGTTCATTAGAATAAAGAGCCCAACCTCAGAGCCAGCTGCTGATGTACAGGACAGTCTCTGAAAGTGTAAATGAATCACATGTCTCCTTTGAAGATGTAATACGTAACATGCTAAACACCACAGGACGTTTGGGGGTGGGGAGAAATGTGATGGTCCCGGCTGCCTCTCTCCTCCCGCCCAGAAGTTTTTGTTCCTTCAAGGGGTCACGACTCCTAAGCCTTCACAGAAGGAAATGATTTATTTCCAACTATGTGGCATGAGAAGTAATATCAGAGTCTGCCAGCTAAGATTTCCAAGCACTAAGTTAACACTCGTCTGGACTTGAATGTGTAGAAGTTTGGGTGCAAATAAGATTGTTCTCCCTCTTTCTTTTTCTTTTCTTTGTTTCTTTTTTTTTGATCTATTTCACTGTTTTTGACAGAGACAGAAACAGAGAGAGACAGAGAGAAGTGGGAGGGCCTAGAACAGTCTCCATCGCTTTACGTCATCTGTTTTTGACATGGTTTCATTCTACACAGGTGGGTGGGGGCCACGCAGGGCAGGAACCGGGCCTGGGACTTGCTGCATGGGAGGCATGGTCCCTTGAGCTGGGGACCAAACTGGGGGTGGTGGGGGACTCCCACATGGGAAGCTTGTCCAAGCAAGAACTGAACTGGGGGTCCTCCCACATGGGAAGCACACCCCAGTTCAGCATATGGGTCCAAACGGGCCGGAGCTGGGATTCTATTCCTGGACCCCAGGGCTGCAAAGCAATCACTTAACCCAGTGAGCCACCCCGGCTTCCCCATGTTCTCCCTCTTTTTAAAAAATTTGAATTATGCATTGGCTCCTTGGTCCTCTGGTTCAAGTCACATGTCAAAAAAATACAACCAGAATTAACGTGAACTTGAGGGCTGTATTTAGACCCAGGCTAATTAAAAACAAACAAACAAAACATGCAAGAGAATAAATATTCACCATGTGGTTTGGATGGAATTTGGTTATTTTTCTGTTCCTCATGCATAATAAAAAGGGAAATCATTATTAAGAGAAAACTGCCTCTGTGAAATTGGCTTGAACCATATCCTCAGCTCTACTGAAAGAAGCATACATGCCCTGTCATTTCCACTAGTTCATCCCTGTGTTCCAGGCCCAGTTACATGTCTCCTAATTCTTAAATGACTTGTGGTTTCTTTGAGGGAAGGAGACATCCGACATGCTAAAGAGTGAAGCAGTTCCCATGGACACTTTGAAACTGGGTGGATGGAGCTGAGGAAATCTACGGGGAGTCATGTAGCGATTCCGAGAACAGAGTGTGGTAATCACAGCGAAGACACAGGTGGGCCATGTGGGTGGGGCAGGTGGTGGTGTTTTCCCCGCCATCAGCTCTGTCATTCTGTTAGAGAGACATACACATGCACTACTGCAGCCGTCCCCAACCTTTTTGGCACTGGGGACCGGTTTTGTGGAAAACAGTTTTTCCATAGACCGGGGGATGGGAGGTTTCAGGATGAATGAAGTGCATTCCATTTATTGTGTACTTTATTTCTATTCTTATCATTACATTGTAATACATAATGAAATAATTATACAACTCACTTGCCACGGTAAAGCCTGCCACCAGATGCAGCTTAATTGCCACTTGCCGCTCACTGATAGGGTTTTGATATGTGCCTACAAACAACTGATGTATTATGGTCTCTGCAGTCAAACCTCTCTGCTCATGTTCATCTGTATTTGCACCGGCTCCCCAGTGCTAGCATCACCCATTCAGCCCCACCTCAGTTCATCGGCAATTAGACTCTCCTAAGCAGAACGCAACCTAATCCCACACATGCGCAGCGCACAATAGGGGTTCACACTCCTATGAGAATCTAATGCCATTGCTGATCTGACAGGAGGAAGAGCTTAGGCAGTAATACAAGTGATGAGGAGCAGCTGACAATACAGATGAAGCTTCACTCGCTCTCGCACCTCTCACCTCCTGTTGTGCAGCCCAGTTCCTAACAGGCCATGGGCCCATACCGGTCTGTGGCCTGGGGGTTGGGGATCCCGGCTCTACAACACAGTCTGAGAGAAGAACAGTCAAGAACTACAGCTTCCATCTCATACCTTGACAGATGGGCAGATTGTCCCACGTTCCATCATCGTGACATATGGAAACCAAGTTGTACAGGTCGGGGTAACGGATCTTGTATCCTTCATGACAAGTGATGAGTAGCTTTTCTCCGTATCTGTAGGTCTTGTTATGAATCTCAGCATCTTCAATTATAGGGATGCGGCATTCTACAAGCATGTGAAAAAGACATGTTACTTTGGGGATTTAAAACGGTGATGGTTCTCGGCTTTACAAGAAAGCTCTTATTTTTACCCTGGCCTTGACCTACACAACCATCTGATAAATGGCTCCTTATTTATCACTGGGCTCAGGTCCCAATAACAGGCAGTAGAACCTGCTCCACAGAGAAATAGGAAGAGGTGGCCTAGGACCCAGTCACAGAAGGGACTTTGTTTCCTGCTTCTGACACTTCACCCTGTACAGTTGAGATTAGGGATGATTTCAGAAGTACGTGTAGAAAGACAAGAGTTGGGGGATTCACCGGAACTATCCATTGGCTCCCCACTTTGCCATTTGTGGACGGTCCATAGCACAGTGCAGCTTCTCTGTGGGGTGAGGGCCTGGGCCTGATAAGAAATCATGCTTTGCAGAACAGCATGGGAGCTGAGGGTGGAGGCACCTGCTATTCGCATTTCCCATCCACCTTATCTGTTTTGAAAAAAATAATAAAGAGAGCAGCATGTTCCACTGCCAATCTTGCAAAGGCTCAGAGCAAGCAAACCATACTGCCACCTAAACACGGAGTAAGAACAAAATGTGTATGGATAGGAGGGATGTAAGGCTGGGAGGAAGGAGAGGGATGGTGGAAGAGCCCAGGAAGTGAAATGATTAAAAGATGAAGTAAAATGGATCAATTACAGCGATCCACCTCAAACTTTCTCTACTACCAGCCTACCTACCATACAGCCCTCTCCCCCTATTCTGTGCTGCCAAGTGGGGACCCTCTCCCTCTGTCCCCTCCAGCCCTAAACACTCCAGACTAAACCCACCTACGTCACATTGGTCACAATGGGTCTCTCTCTCCATGTCTTCCGGGCATGTCTCTATTTAACACGCCTGATTTTCCATGCCCGTATGCTTGTAAGCTTGCACTATTTATTTCAGATTGGCTGTGACTTACAGAAGGGTTAATGGTCCAAGTCTGTTACTTCTTAATTTTTTGAAGCAAGGTTTAAAAAAAAATCCAAGAACAGCACTTGGACAATTTTGGAAACTTCCTCCAGAAATTTCTGAATGCTCTAAAAGATTGTAGTTTCCTCAGTCACACCTCACGAGGTCGTGAGGCCTTGTGACCCCACAATAGGGTTGGATTCATATTAACAGGAACCCTGATGGTCAAGTTCCTCTCAGCCCTGAGGTGTGGAGCCCTGGAGCCCTGATGCAGGGGGAAGAGTAGGGATGAGCAGTGGCTGGCTGGTGGCTGGGGACTAGGGTGACTTTAAAAAGAGCACATCCTAGATCTCTGCTGTGGGGCTGGGGCTGGGTTCATTGAGACAATGGGGAATCGGACAACAACAAATCCTAGAAAACAGAATGTTCATGATGGGAGAGAGGAGGATGGAGGAGGGCCCTGGGCACGAAGGGGTGGTGGCCCTCAGCTGTCACGTATGGGTCATCAGAAGTCACATGCTGGGGAGCCCAGGCCTGCCTGTAACTCAGCCCTTGGAGCTACCATCAGCCTGAGAGGAGGGACTGTGTGGCCCTTGTCCTCTGACACTCCCTCAGGCCTCCAGACCTTTGTACACACCTGGCCAAGAAGAAGTGCTGAGGGAAGCCAGGTGGGGACCTTGGCCTGAGAAACTTCCAGCACATGGCCCCCTAAAAGGCTGCTCGTCAGCCTTCCCCTGGAGGAAGCCAGCACAACTCTCCCATTGCCGATGGAATTCAGCAGGGAGGCTGGAGAGCTGTGTTGTGGGTTCAGGTTTACTTGCGTGTTGGAGTTTCAGGCCGTTGAAAGGGGTTTTCTAATGGTCCATGTTGAACCAATCCTTTTCCTGCTGGAATACCTGCATCTTCCTCCCCTCCCCCAGTCAAGCCCGGAACACTTCTGACTAGAGTCAGAAGATCGCTGACGATTCTGCACACCACTGATGCCCTCTTCTTAATGGAAAATGTAAATTACATTTTCTTTCAATGTCGCTATGCAGAAACTATTCACAGCAAATAAAAACACATTTATCAAGTCATCCATCTGTAAAATCTTGGCTGTAAATACATCCTGGGGCAGTCATTTATATGATGAAACAACTGTTTTCATGATTGATTTAAAACGTAGTCAGCACCAGATATGTGGTGTTGGAGGGGGACCTGACGCTGGGAGCTGGGCACATGATGCGATGCATGGGTGATGTGATGTGGAGTTGTGCATCGGGAAACTGTCTAATTGTTACCAACCAATGTCACCCCATTAAATTTAACAATAAAATACAATAATATTAAAAGTAAAACGTAGCCAAGAATTAAGCAGGAGACTCAGGAGACCTATGGCCAGCTATAGGTAGTCAATTGACAAAAATGTTCATCTGGACACTGGGGATGTGTGGACAGTAGCTGACCAGGAGCAGAAGTCCCCAAGCCTGTTTCCAGGGATGTTTTTTCTGTGTAGGGGTCTATAATATGGAATGCTTTGAATTTCTAACTTGAATGCCAAGTTTCCATGAACAGGAACTGGGAAAGACTGCAGAACATATCACACAGTTCAAAGGAAATTCATGGCCTCCCAAATCCCATAATTATGTAATCTAGTCATTATGAAGGGTCACCAGAGGGGGTGACACAGGACCAATTTACTCTGTGAGTGGAACCACATATCAACTGGGAACCTGGAGAATGGAGTTCAAACTCCCCCCAAGGAAGAGAGACCAGGAGGCACTGTGTCCTAGGTATAAGGACAGAACTGAAATAGACCAGCTCTTTCAGAGCCTAAAACTAAACCTAGACAGGAGAGAAGCTCGCCCAGAGCCTTTCCAATGTTTTTACCCACAATGTCTGGCACCTAATCTCCCTTGAAAGAGTGTGAAATCGGAAGAAGTTGCTGGCGGCAGTAATGACTCTGAATCTTATTTCTATGGACAGAAAGAACCCAGGATCTTTTAGTATCTGAAAACAAATGTATCATCTTCATCAATTCACACATTTAAAATAGGAACCACCCCATTTTTTCTGTAGCACAAATTCGTCTGGTAGACAGGAAGAATTTTCAAAAGCCACTTCAAAAATATTATTCCCAAGGACCACGGGGCGGGAAACGGTCTATGAATACTGGATGCTGTCATGTAGAATTAGGCTGACACTCACAAGTGATGGAGACAGGACATAAATGGGCACTTTGGGGGTGGAATTTGAGGAATGTCAAAAGCTTCCATTCCAGAAATCACCTTCCATTAGCCCAACACTGTCATTACTGTTGTATTCTGTAACAATGGGGATTTCACATAAGAAACAAAGAAATGTGGGGTGGGAGATAGAAGGCCCTAAAGCAGTGTTACACATTTATATCTAACTACAAATTAATTGATCAGATGACCTAGCAGAGAGCAGAGTCCTAAAGGATGGACCAGGAATCGTCAAAGAAATGTTAAAGAATGTGTGCCATGTGCTACTTTTGCTTTTCTTTTAAAATGTTATATGTGAAAATGATTCTGATTCCTTAAAAATACCAACATTTGACATCAACCTTCCCCAAAAAGTGTCCCCAGGAGCATGAATGTGTGATCATACTCAGAGAGTCACTGTTCATATAGGCATATTAATATAGGCTCTTGACATCTTGCTGTAAAAGAATGGATTTTGTTCAAGTCAGCATTTGTAAAGCTTAATATTTATCCATCCATCCATCCATTTATTCATTCATTTATTCAACCATCCAGTGACTTGAGTACTTAGTCTAGGTCTAGTCCGTTCCAGGTGCTGGGGATAAAGAAAAAGTCAAGGTTCTTCCTCTGTTGCCACTTGCAAGGCAGGAAGCTGTTGACAAACGAGCTAGAAAAGAACAGGCAATGATCGCTATGATGAGCACATATCAGCGATAGGGACTGACTCATGGGACAGGGACTGACGCAAGTGTTCCGTTACTTTGGTAGACAGCAAAGACACCTCTGAGGAGATGACATTCATGAAGCTGAGCCCTAATGACAAAGAAGACCCAACCTGAGTGACTGTGGGGAAGAGCGTTCCAGGCAGAGGACCAGCCAGTGCAAAGGCCCGGAGGAAAGAGTTGCGTGTCCCTAAAACCACAGAAGATCGGTGCATCTGGGACATTGTGAGCAAGAGGGAGACGGAAAGACCAGGTCGTGTGGGGCCTTGGAGATTAAGGAAGTGGGTTTTATTTTAGTGTGATGGGAGCTACTGGAGCTTTCTAGGCATGAACCATGGCATGGTGTGGTTTATTTCCTAAAGGGTTTGCCATACGTGCAGTAAAGCGTTAACCTTGTCCAAAGAGAGGTTTGCCCTTGGCCTTGTGCTCCTGGGAAGTAACCTCTAAGCCTGAGGAACATTCTACCTGAGACAGGTGTTTCTCTTTGTGTATCTGGAGCCTTTGAGCTACATCAGCTAGTCTGCTAACTATGTGACTTAGTTGGTCCATGTAAGTATCAGCTGTACTTTTGGAGAAACTGGAGATTAAGTTCAGCCATAACAGTAGCCAGCCATCTCTACATGATCAAGCCCCAATAAAATTTCTAAACATCAAGCCTTAGGTGAGCTTCCTTGGTTGTCAATGCCCACGTGCATTGTCACACATGGTTGCTGGGAGAAACGGGTGCTGTGCACACGGCTCCACTGGGAGAGCAGAACGGGAAGTCGGCAAATGAATGCCCACATAGGCATGTCCTATGACGCAGCAATCCCCCTCTTAGGAACAGATCCCACAGAAAGCATTTTCTGTGTTCACCTAGAGGCGTGTTTGTGCATGTGTGTAGCAGCATTTCTAAAAAATCCAACTGGAAAAAACCTAAATTTCTATTAACAACAGGATGTTCAAAGTAGGGTCTAATCTGGTAATAGAACACTACGTAACAAACCACAGCTTTGTGCAATAATAGGCGTGCATTTCACAAACATAAAGTCAAAGAAGTCCACCATATAATAATACTCCATAATCCCATGGATATAAACTCAAAAACAATGGCAAAAGTAAAATTAAACCTAAAACAGTACCATGGTCAGGAACACATACTCTGGGCTAAGCAAGCATCACAGGCAGTGACCACTGGGACCCAGGAAAGAGGTTATGTCCGAGAGGGAGGGACGAGGCAGTGACTGTCAGGGGCTCCTGGGCTGCCAATGATGTTCTAAATTGTCACCTAGGGGAAGCCAGGATGGTTCCGTGGGTTGAGTGCTCACCTTGCAGCCCTGGGGTCTGAGGATTGAATCCTGGCCCCAGCCCATGTGGACCCATATGCTGACCCCAGTTCAGTTCTTGCCAGGCCCTGGTTCCAGTTCCTGCCCTGCACAACCCCTTGCCCACTTGTGGAATGAAACTATAGCATACTGAAAACTAATGATGTACAACTGTGGAGACTGCTCTGGGCCCACTCCTTTCTCTCTGTCAAAAAACAATAAAAGTAAATCTTTAAATCGTCACCTGGAGAGTGGTATTTGCTTTGTGACAATTCACTGGGATGTTTGGTTTTGTGGGCATTCCTATGTATATGTTATAGTTTATGAATTTCAAACAGATTAAAACAATACTAACAACAAAATTTACCCAGAAAAAAGAGTAAGGAAACTCCTTGGAAAGGTAGTGATTTTTCCCAACAGCCTCTGAACCTGGCACATCAAGAATGCTTCACACAATTTGGGGGAACAAATGACCAAGCATATTGGGGTGGCATTTAATTTTTCAAAAGCATAAAAGCTTGATCATTTTCCAGAAAATTTTCCGAAGGCACTTGGCCTCTTATGCAGATACACAGGTTGTTGGAATCACTGGGTTTAGTTCAAAGGGTTTTGCCTTAGAAGACAAATCTGCCCTGATTTCTTGTTTAGCTCTTGATAAAGAGAATTTTAACAATTTTATCTTGAAAGTAACTTTGAGGTCTCTTCTGGAAAGTAGCTCTCACTTTTGACAACAAGGAAGTGACAGAAAGCACGTGGTTATCCGAGCTGAGCTCACAAGAAAAATTTTAAAAAAGCAGTTCAAGTGCCATTCTCGTAGTCTGATGACTTACAGAGGTTCTACCCTGTCTTGCTATTTTACTTGCCAAGTGCCTATGGCAAGTATCTCAAGGTGTGTTCCAAGGCCCACCAGCAGGAGGCTCTCCCGGAGGAGCCTGCTAAATTCCGATTCCTAGTGTCTGCCATGTTTCCCCAAAAGTAAGACATCGCCCGAAAATAAGACCTACTTACAGTTTTGCCTCTCGCTGAAATATAAGGCATCCCCCTGAAAATAAGACCTCCCCGAAAATAAGACCTCCCCGATAATAAGGCCCCCACTGATTCTGAAAGAAATGGAGTCACAAAAAATTCACCAGGAAATTAAGGGTTTGGATTGTTATGACGATGTTCCAGAAGATGATGACATGACTGTCATTGAATAAATGAGTAAATGTACCATAGATTGTTGTACATGGAAATAATGGTAGTAAACAAGAAATTCTTGATACTGTAGGATTCACAGTTTGTCTGGTTATGCTGGTTTGTGATGACAACTACTACCGTACCATATACAGGTAATAAATTTCCTTTTTTTTGTTCAACAATAAATGTGTAGCGTATTCTTCTTCATGGAAAAATAAGACCTCCCCTGAAAATAAGACCTAGCGCATCTTTGGGAGCAAAAATTAATATAAGACTTTCTTATTTTGGGGGAAACAGGATATGAGCCTCTAAGAGTAGGCCTGGAAATGCACATTTTAACATGCCCCTAGGGCAGGGGTGGCGAACCTTTTGGCGATTGAGTGCCAAAGTATATGAAATAAGAGTATACTTGCTCTACTTGCGTGCCAACCCATCGAGTCAGATAGAGGTATCGATTATTTTTATGTCTATAAGAGCATAAACAATAATTTTTTAAATGGTATTCACAGCTCCGCGTGCCGAAATAATTGCTCCGCGTGCCACTTTGGGCACGCGTGCCACTTTGGGCACGCGTGCCATAGGTTCGCCACCCCCACCCTAGGGCATTTCCCATGAAGTCAAACATTGAGAAGCACTGCTTGGTGGCAAGGCAAGGCGGCTGACTAGACTGCACATAGCAATCCAAATGCAGAGGCTGGCTCAGATCCACCAAACACCGCCCACCCCTTAGCAGCTGTGTCAGACCAACCGAACAGGGCGCAGAATCGAATCTGCGTGGCCTGGGAGGCAACTGTGCGCCCGAACCCGCTCACACCCGCAGGCCCCGCGTGGGGTTGGAGGACTGGGCATTAGTAACAGGACTCTCACAATGCTGACTGGGGAGCCACGGCCAGCCCTGAACTGCTCAAGCCGGGCATGAGGGAAGATGAACGTCAGCTGCAATTGGCTTTGGAAGGACACCCATGGCGTGGCCCTACAATGTTCATAAGCAGCCAACCTAATTCTGGGCAGTCTCCATTGAGAGCTTGTAAAGTGCTTTCTGGGGAATGGTCACGATCAGCTTGGTGCTCGAGGTTGCTAACAGCCATGCCGTGGCCTGTCCACAGGATCTGACAAGGGTCTGGGCACGTGCTGATGCTGTTTGTCTGCACTGGCCTCATAATTCGACTTAAAGCGAACTCGCTGCCTGCGTGGCCCCTGCATGGAAAGGGTGAAATCTCAGTGCTCATGTGACCAGGGAGATGACATGAGGCAGCTGGCAAAGGAGGCTTACAATTTGGATTTTTCCTCTGCGCGTACGGAAGTCTCAGTTGTGCCGGCTTGAGAACCCTTGTCGGTGGCAGTCCGTCACCTTGCCTCAGTAATGACTGATCATTTCTGTCACTTAGCTTTGCTGCACCTGCCCCCATCTGACCTGACCTTATTTCCTCTAGCTTTTCTTTTTTCCTCTCAAGTCATGACCACATTTAAGTTAATCCTTTTAAGAACAAAAAAAAAAAACAAACCCACACAGAAGCCACAAGGGAGAGGGAAGAGGGAGCAGTGATTTCTGTTACAAGAAGCATAAATAAGAAATGGCACAGGTCCTGCGGGAGGGGCATCCCTCTGCTTTGCCATCATAGATGGAAAATGAGAAGAGAACATCTTAGGGGAAGACATGCAAATACTTGCCCTAGTGGGCACAGGCTGCTGTTTCTGAGAAGCCACGTCTAAGGCGACAAGAAAGACATCTTAGATGACAGAAAATGCACACGAGAAGAAAGAAAGTCTAAATAAAACATTTTTAAAGCACCCATCTGTTCTGGTGAAGTCTTTGGAGCTGGGAGACAACTCACCTTAATATAGGAGTAACTATAAAAAACAAGTATGACTTTCCTGGCTTTTGAAAAATGCCTGCACCCCACAGTTTCAGCGAATAACAGAGTTGTCAGCCACCTCTGCTGCCAGCTTCAGCTCATGAGACAAGTTGGATCTTTTAATTAAAAATTTATAATGTAATAACAATACTTAAACTCACATTGCACCTTTTCCCTCAGGAAGCTCAAAGAAGCTTCTTCACATCAAATTATTCATCTCTTTATAGCAGTTCTGGCCTCAAAATATTTTAGTACGTATTTAAAAATAATGCTGGCGGAATGAATTAATTTTCTCTCCCTGTTGCACTCGGCATGCAAGTTGGGGCACAGAACATGGGCAGCTCGCTTGTGCAATATGCGACCTTCATCCACAACCAGACAACGAGGGAGACTGGGACAAAATGTGCAGGGGGCTGAGGTCATTGAAATCCCCCTGGGAGCGTTTGAACACCTGTGTTTGAGTATCCACCACCCAGAACAACTGAAAATGAATCTTCTGGAGAAAGTTCCAGGTACTGTGACTTCTGCAGGACTCTGATATGCAAGCTGGGTCATGAGCCCCCAAGACAGAACGCCAAACAACCCGTCAGGATGCGGGGTCTTGATCTCACTCATTGGCCACATGACTTGTGTAAGGCACTTAAACTCGACAGGCTTTGGTGTCTTTGTTGTAAAATGACAACGCTGACATTGTCTCGTGCTCAGAACAAATGATCTCCCAGGAGCTCTGTGGAACACTGGCGATAATCATGTTCCCTTTCCCCTTGTAAAGCCATGTCAGACCATCGTCCCTGCATGCGTGGGTCTCAAACTCTCTTTTTGTGTAAGAATGTTGGGAGTTTAAAAAAAAAAAAAAAATAGGCACTCCTCGGCCCCACCCCTAACATTCTAATTGCAGGGGGTCTGAATGGGTCGCACCAGTCCTCGAGGCAAGCAGGCCTTGCCACATGTTTGGGGACCGGAGTCCTGCATGAACAGGTTCTACCTGTGTGAGCAAATGCCTCCCCCATGGGGTCTGGGACTGGGCCCGTGATGGTATTGTCAGCTGCTCGCCCGCCCTTTCCCTGCAGAGTCATCTTCAGGAGAGATGAGCAGACTGGGCAGCACAGGCCTGGATTAGAACCCCAACTCCGCCCCTGGGTGCCCAGACCGAGGGAAAGTTAGCTTCTCCGAGCCCGCGCTTTCTCACCTGGGGAGTCACGTGATAGTCTACTGTGCAGGGCTGCTGTAGGAGGTAGAGGAGAGAATGCATACAAAGCACGGTACCAAATACACAGGATCAGCACCTCCTCCAAACACTGCGGTCTTGCTGGGAAGGGGAAGCGTGCAGCCCGAGCAGGGCCACATGCTGGGGACGGGTGGGGTGTCGGATACCAGGGAGCCTGTGCCATCAGCGATGGGGGTGGGGGCAGCTTCCAGATTGCTGTCCAGGCCACATTCTCCTCCTTCCACTAGTGCTGCTCTGAGTCCCTAGCCGTCTTTGTCAGCATCCTCAGAGTGCAGGGCCTGGGCGGGGCAGCTCAATGCTCAGCGCCCTACAGAAAACTCCACTGCACCAGCTGTGCTGTTCGCAGCGGGCACAGAGGGCACAGCCGTGAGAACACGCGCCAAGCCAAGCCACGTGTGAAGAGCAAGATGACTTGTGGGCTTTCCTTACACATGAAGGACTAACAATGGCGGGAGCCAATGGCACTTGGAGCCCAAGTGTCATGAAAAACAGCCAAAGAAAGGGTTAGAAAAAATTAAAATAAAGTCAGCAACTTCGGAAGGAGTTCCGTGTATTTGTGGGCAAAGGGCCACCTGAGGGATGCAAATCTGAACCACATCACCTGTCTAAAGGGGTATCAGGTCAAGACAGGTAGATGGGCCCCATCAGACCAACAGGCACGTGACGAAAGAATACAGGCCAGGAAGCAGCCCCCAGGGCAATGGGTGAGTTGTATGAGGCAGGAAGAGACTCAGATAAGGCTGGCACCCCGGCCTGTAGTCACCATACTTACTACGTCAGAAGCCCTGTGCTCACCTCTTCCGCTCCCCGAACGTCCATATCCCGGCCTCTGCTTAGGGATGTGTGGCTCTCAATTTGCAGAAGGAGCTCAGGGAAGCCAACCCCTCTATGCACATCTGGGTGCCATGGGTGCAAGGCATTGGGTGCCACGGAATGAATTCATTTGCCTGTATTATCAGTCCTGCAAGTCCAAACTTCCAACCAGTGAAGTTACTTGGACTAAACCATTTGGATTGGAATAAAGGGGCCATGTGAGAGCAGGAATGGCTGGTACATGTGGTGGAGTGAAGTGGAGAATCAGACAGGGAATCTGTGAATGCACAAGAAAACCTTCCGCCAGGAACCACCTTGCAGAGCCTTTACCGTCAGGGAGCGTTTTAATACATATGGACCTATTTTTTTAAATTCGGCATCGCGGGCAGAACTGGCCAACAGTGTGGAAGACTGGAGGGAGCCCATGTGACAGTGCGGAGACCTGGGGCTGAACAGGCGTCTGTTCTTACACCGCCATGTAACTCTGGGAAGGCTCTTCTCCGAGAAGCAGTTTCTCTACGGGTCAAACAAAAACTGAATCAGAATGAGCGCTTGGGTTATGTGATGTCTAGGAGTCGCTTCCATCCTGAACATCAGTGCTGCCATCTGCTGTAACACTGTGCTGTTGTGTAACAGAGCAGAGCGGGGCTTTTGTGACACGACAGAGATGGGACATAACCTTGTAGAGAAAAAAAATGCTGTCCCACTCTGCTGCTTACTCATCAGCTGTGTGACCCTGACCAAGGAAGTGAAACTCTCTGAGCCTCAGTTTCCTAATCAGAAAATGAGGACACTATGACTCCTCTTGCAGAGTGGTTGTGCATGTTAAGTGAGAGAGTGAATATGAAATGTTAAACTGTAATGACCTATATAAATGAGAGAACTTATCATTATTACGATTTCTGCCACCTACTTATTCATTAAGCTTCTAAAAATTTCCTGACAAAAGGAAACAAATGAGTCCAGCAGCCCTTTCTATTCGCCCAGCATAAATTCTGATCAGTGAGTACAGGCCATTTACAAATCGGGGAGAAAAAACGGCTATCTTCTTCACTGCTCTGTGACACCCTGCCCTTGTCAACCACTCAGAATAAAGAAGACCTATTAGAACATTAGCAGTGATGATTTTTCTCCACCACCAGGGCACGGAAAGCAATCTCTTTATACCGATCTTTCAAAGACCAACAACATTAGCATTAGTGTTAATAAAAATCAGTACACCATTGTACTTAGACAGGCAATGCCTGTTCTTCTGAGCTTTCTAAAAATGATGTTTGAGCACAATATCGCAGCTGGAATGTGAGGTCGTGGACCCTCCTTTGGAATCATGTGATCTCACTTTAGGTTGGATTGTGAAAGAGCTGACACTCCACTGCAATCCACACTTACACAGCCCCTACCCGCAAAACATTGGGGCTCCTTGTTAATTATGCGCACAGACTACAGCCAAAGCTTCCCACCAAAGGTGATTTTTCACTCTGTTTCTTGGAATTACTATGTATTAGGTGGTTGTATACAGAAAGATGCTCGTTGAAAAAGCAGTAGGCTTCCCGTCCCCAGGACGGTACCATAACAGAGCACCTTCATCTCTGGACAATATTCGGGAAGCTTGTTGGGTTTTATTAGTTTTCTTTGTTCTCCAATGTTCTTGAACTTGTCTAGGTTTTAAGAACTGGGTATCTGAGGCCATATGTTCCCGCAGGGAAGTCTGTATATACAAATGCATGTAAACATTTAATTAATAGGATCTTATGGGAACTACAGCTTGCATGGACTCATGTAAGAGGAAAATATCTTTTAAAATCTTAATTCTTTATATTCATTTTGGATTAAAAAATACTTGGAGAATAAAAGCAAAGATAGCCAGTACTTTCAGGGGAAGACACCATCTTATCCATCTTTTAAAATTCTCATAAGGAGGATCACAATAGGTGTTTGTCAAATTAAGTTATTTTAAAAGTCTCATAAAGAAGGTATATTATTAAATCAGAATAGTTCACATGCCGTTATTATAAAAGCTCCCATCGCAAAATTAAATCAATAATGGTACTAAGAGGCATTGAAACTCATTTTCCATGAACTCAGTTCTATGAATCATGGAAACTTGGGGCTAGAATTAATTCTTTTCTTTTTTTTCTAAGATTTTATTTTGTTAGGATAAGTAAGGGAATGGGGAGAGAAAGAGAAAGAAGGGGGAGGGCCCAGAGCAGCCTCCACACCTGCACATCATCAGCTGCAATCTAGTTTCACTCCACACAGGTGGACGTGGGGCTGCGAGGTGAACTAAAGTGGGGGCCTCCCCCATGGGAGGTGAGAACCCCCGCCTCAGGGCTTGGCAGTCACCGGCTGTACCACAGTCCAGCACATGAGGTTGCATGGGCCAGGGCTCCATCCCCGGACTTCACGGTTGCAAAGCAAGTGCTCAACCTGCTGAGCCATCCTGGTATCCCCCTAGAATTAATTCCTGATTCACACCTATTACTACTTCAGCCTTGCCAATCCTCAGAGACATATATAATCAACAATTTGGCATTCCAATGAGCTAAACCCAATGCATTTTTTTTTATCTAAAAGTCTCAACAAAGAATAAAAACAAAATAAAAAAATATATTCTTTCAACCAAAAGATTGAGGGATAATTGTTTGAAATAGAAGAATATCTTATCACGACTAACAAATTTAGGGATAACTGTCAGAAATAAGTGTCTGCCTGTCAATCTGCCATTGCTTGCCTGTTCTCTTTCCTGACATGAGTTGCACCTAATAGAGAACTTATAAGTGGTCATTGATTTAATCCTCTGAGTTAGCATGCATCACCTGTGTCATTAGAGTTTTCGCCCGATATATTTACTGAGCTGTTTACTGAGTAATATGGAAGGGAGTGTGGGGTTGGTAACCCAATAAAAAATAGCCTTAATGTTACCTGAGTTGCCCTCTTGCGTAGACAAAAAATGGTGCTAAATTGGATTGTAATGGAGATGGAGAGGAAGATGATTACTTATAATGCGGAAATGGATTTATCTGCTATCCCTGCCCTCATGACACACGCAGACTGTCTCCTCAATGTGCAGAGATGGCAGCCCAGGGCGCTGCAAGCGGACCACATGAACGGCTTCCAGAGGAGCAGGCGCGGGGTGGAGTTCAGCACTTTACCTTCTTTAATGCAGACGGGTCCATCACTTGGGATCCAGACCAGGGATCCATTGAAATACTTCACACACATTTTCTTGGTAGAACCCTTCAGCTTGAATCCATCGCGGCAATGAAATTCGGTGATAGAGCTTTCAGAGAATTCCCCTTCACTGGGCGTCCTGAAGCCATTCTCGGGGACGCCTGGGTCAGCACATACCTGATGCTCATCGAGCCCTGTGTTGACAGAGAAGAAAAGGTGCCTCTGAACAAACACATGCGAATGCCAAAGGTCTTCCCAGATAAATGGCAGACCCTGGATGCCATTCCCACACCGTGGATAATCCAACTACACCAACCACGAAGTCAAGAATACACGCAGTCTAGTGCACACTTCACTCTGGTTTTTGGCTCTTCGCTTAGAACAGAGCTCATTGGGGTTTCCAAGTCTATGGCCACGTTAGCCCTTCATAAGACTAGGGAGATGAGGCAAAGGAAACAACACAAGCCGTGCAAGATGCTAAGTGTGGAAACAGAAGGATGGTTAGGATTTCACCAGGCAGAGCTAACTTTGTGGAGGGAGGTGTGGATGGCGTTCTAACAGGCATGGCATGAGTGACGGCTGGGGGCTGCAGAGGGCAGGCCACATTTGGGGAGAGCAGGTAGGCATGAGAGTTACCCAGGGTGTGTGCAAGAGGTGGGCTGGGAATGCCCACTGGCCCCTGCCCCTTGCCCCCGTCTGCCAGACCTCGTTCAAGATCGTGCTCGTCTGGGATGCCTTACTTGACTCCGTGCTCCCCTACTCATCCCCTCTGCCCCCCACCTCTATCGTGCGAGCACAGCCCTGTGCTGAACTATTTGGAGAAGGGCCATCTGTCATAGCGGCAGGCCGTGAGTCCTGCAAGACCAGGTCTTACGATGTCATCTTTGTAGCCCCAGAATCTCTCATAACGCCCTGCATAGGAAGTGCTCCATAAGTGTTTGCTGAATGAATAAACAGAGTTGGAAAAGGCAACTGGACACATATTAGTTAGGGCGACCCCAGGAAGCCAGGCTAAGAGAGGACATACATGTGTGCCATGGGGCAGGGCAGTGGGCATGGGGTGGCAGACAAGATGGCAGCTTGAGGGATGAACTGAAGGAAAGAGAGCCCAGAAGCTCAATTAGGCAGCTGGGGGTGGGGGGTGGGGGGCAGTAAGAGGTGAGGGGCCTGAAAGGGCATGAGAGGTGGCAAGGGGAGCACAGGGTTTGAGGCATTTCCATTCCAGCCCCCCTAACCCTCTTGCCCACTGACTGGGGGTCAGGGTGAGGTACAGGCCCCAATGGCCCCAAACAAACATGGCTTCCGTGGGCTGGTGGGGGCAGCCAAGGACAAGGAGGGGGTCCTCCTTGTGCATAATGTCCAAATGCACCCTCAAAGGGAAGCCACGTGCGCATACTCCTCGGTGCTACGAAGGCATCCTACTGCATTTTCTTACAAAGTCAATCGGCAAATCCTTCCCCGTTAAAAAAACGTCGCGTCCACTGTCGCTGCTTTTGCATAACCTTAGTTCACCTGTGACCCTGTTTCCGTGCCTGGGACCCTGCAGATACTCAGCTGGTGGCCAGGGGACCTGGCCCTTGGCCCAGAAGTGGAGAATAAGAACAAACAGTGAAAAGAAAGCAGTCACAAGACAGGATGGCGAAGGAGAAAACAGTCCTCATTTCAGACAACTAGTGTCACTGAGCAGGACAGTAATTATTGAGGGCTTGCCAGGCCCCGGATGCCACTTTCCAAGTCACCCACTAACAGATCAGTCCCTGGCCTGGGTCACTCTTCTGTAGAGCTGTTCTTTTAGTCTCTTTCTGTACTGTAGCTGCACGGCCCGTCAGACCCATTGAGGAGGAGGGCCGGCTTAGGTGGTGGGAAGAGGCGTGAACCACAACCTGCAGGCTCCTGAAGTCCCAACCAAGTTCCCTGCCAGTCTTCCAGTTCCACGTCTGCTTTGGAACTAAGTAGCCACAGCTTGGATAAGAGAAAGGAGCTTACAGAGTGACTTCCAACATGCTTGTTTTGGGGGAGGGGAGGGAGAGGGGACATTTTAATGAGACCTCAGAAGCAGCATCCCCCAGCAGTTCCTCCTGAATTCAACTCAGCCTATAGCACTTACATATAAGAAATGGTCTTTGTGATGGTTCGTTTTATGTGTCAACTTGACTGGCCGTGGGATGCCCAGGTATTCCATCACGCAGTGTTCTGGGTGTGCCTGTGAGGCTGCTTCGGGATGAGATTAACATTTGATTGGCAGACTGGGAAAAGCAGATCATACTCCCTATTGTGGGTGGGCCTCATCTAATTCATCAACGGCCTGAATAGAACGGCGAAGTAGGGAGAGTTCGCTCTCTCTGCCTGCCTGTCTGCCTGCCAGCTGTGACATGGGTCTTCTGCCTTCAGACTCAGGCTGAAACATCAGCTCTCCTGGGTCTCTACAGCGCCAGTTGCAGGTCTTGGACTTCTCTGCCTCCATAATCACATTAGCTGATTCCTTATGAGTATATGTGTACGAGAGTGAGAGTGAGAGTGAGAGAGTGAGAGTGAGAGAGAGAGAGAGAGAGAGAGAGGTCTCCCATTGGTTCTGTTTTCTCCAGACTAACAATCTTCCGCACGGTACTCCAGTATTTCAAAAATGCAAATAACATGAATGTCAACTGTCCCCACACACCAGAGGATGCTATTTCTCTCTGGACCCTGAGTTCAGGTAAGCAGCCTGTTGGGTGGGGACAGTGCCTGAGACCTTCGGTCTAAACACCCTGGGTAGAGTGCAGACTCTGGTCCCCTCTGGTGGTCCCCTGGCCGGTGCCACCCTCTTAGACACTGGTATCTCCGTCACTGGCACTGATTATCCTGCCCAGCGTTTTGTGACCCCAGGAACAAGTCAAGGGCAGAACTGTCATTTGGAATTGGTTCTTAATGGAAGGCAGGAGGTTCTCTTTTGCTCCTCTCCTGATCAAAGGCTGTGGCTCTGTCTTCATACAGAAAGGACCTCATCCAACCCCCAATCTCATTAGGAGGTCTTGACACTTCCAGTTTGGTAACTTTTAAGTCAGTTTTATGGTGAGTGACAGAAGAAGTCTTTGAAAAGAATCAGAAAAAAAAAAATCAAGAAGCGTGCAAAGCTATCTTTTGGCTCATTATAACTGAAAAGTCATATTCTAGAAAAGGAAGAGTGTATCAAATGTAGCCAAATCAATTTGGAACTGGGGCTAGGTTTCTATTTCTCTGTAAACTGCTCCGCAAGCTTGAAGGAAAGAAACAGGATCTAGACAGAAAAATGAATTTTTTATGCCTTTACTTACTGCTAGAGTCCTGGGGCCAATGAGAAGAGGGTGTTTCTGCTGAAGTCTAAACAGACATGCTTGCAAATTTGAACTGGAATCTACCGGCACCCTCAAAGCCCTGCCTTCCCCATAGCCTTCACTGTCAGTCATACAGTTGGCACTGAAGTCGCCTTTGTGGTCTCTGGTCTGTGACCCCTTTGTCTCCCAGAGGAGGACACCCAGGCCTGGAGAGGTGAAGCGGCCACTCCTGTCACCTTGACCATTAATCACGGAGGCAAAGCTAAAACCGGGGCTTACGACACTACCTCCACTGAGCCTTTTCCTGTCACATTTCAGCTTATGAACGACCCATGTCATCATGATGTTACAAACTCTTTGAGAGAAAGAACATTTGTAAATATCTTTGGGCTCCCATTTCTGTTAAAACACGGCTGAGCAAATAGCCGTGGTGAAATGTTAAATGATCCCCTAGGAAACAATCCCCGTGGTACTCCCCCAACACAACCCCACCCCAGATGACAGCTCCCAGTGCCCCTCCTCAGTGGGATGGGGCTGGGGACTATGTCGCCACCTAGACCAACAACCCAGGCAGTCAGCCACCAAACATCCATGGATGATGGTGCGTTTCTGCAGAACATTTCTGGAGATGACAGACGCTCTTGGGGAGATCACCCCTGACCCCCGATATGGGCTTCATGACACAGAAGTAGCGCTAGGCACTGCAGTACAATGCTCTCCGTGGGAAATGGATCATGGGAGAAGGACATGGTGAGCTTGGGACATTCCATGAGCTCTGAGCATTCTACATCCAGCCGCCTCAGGGAGGAACAGAACCTGCCTTTCTCTCATCGCCAGCAACACAGATGAAGTTTCTATTAAACTGCCCAACTAGTAAAATACCACTGTGCTCCAATAAGCCTTTATACCAGGAAGCAGACCCTTCTGTCCCATTAGAGAAATATTTTTCAAAAACTTTTCCTGTTGTTCAAGACTCCAAAACAAGCTTGTCCAACCCACGGCCCGCAGGCCACACGGGGCCCAGGACTGCTTTGAATGCGATCCAACACAAATTCGTAAACTTTCTTAAAACATGATGAGACATTTTTGTGAGCTTTTTTTGGCTCATCAGCTATTGTTAGTGTGAGTGTGTTTTGTGTGTGGCCCAAGGCAATTCTTCTTCCATTGTGGCCCAGGGAAGCCAAAAATTTGGACAACACTGCTCTAAAAGTTTATTTACCTGGGCTTGTTGAGTTACAAGCTGAAACCAGAATTGTGTTCATTCTAAAGATTTGCAAAGGGGCCCCTCTGGCCACCTCCTTTCTGCGAAACATATCTCACCCTATGCCCCCGGGTGCTTCCTTTCCTACCTCAGAAATCCCTTTCTCGTAGAACAACCTTTCTTTTTTTTTAATGAACACATGTGTTTATAGTGTGCCTTATTCTAGAAACTATTTGAGCTGCTGTTGTATCTATAACAAGGCATCAGCATTAAAGAGAAAAGAAAGAAAGAGGCAACATTTTAAAAAATTAGATTAGGCAAAAGCTATGTAGCAAGTAAGCTTAAATCATTCTTGAATGCCCATATTTTATAACGCACAATGAATCAAACATTTCCTAAATAACAATCAAATAATTCTCTAACACCAATATTTTAGAGCTCCTGGCTGTTGGTGTTCTGGTAACATGAACCCGGCATGCCAGAAGTTTCCAGCCACCTTGCAATCAACTGTGCATCTGGGCTGGTCCACTAGTCCTGCAGAGGATCCTGCTATTACTTCATGGTGGATGTCTGAATTGGAGTGATTCTTCCAAGCCTGAGATTCTAGAGAAGTTCTTCATATTCTGGAGGTCTGTCCTGAGACAAAGTCAGGGTCAAAAATTCACAGGATCCTCGTCCCCAATGACAGAGTTTAGGAGATGCCAAACATCTTCCCGAAGATGCTAGAAGGCCTGAGTAAAGCAGGCTCCGAGGCTGCCCCAGAATGCCTCACTCTTGTAGAGATAGAGGAGGAAGGAAGCCCACCCCAAACTATGCTGCCCTTGGAAGAGAAGCCAGAGCGGGCCACAGAGGGCCTCGAAGGAATGAGGGGGTCCCAGAATCAGAGTGCAGTAGAAACAGCGATTTGACAACTTAACGCTGTGAAAATTACCATTACTTTTAAACCAGTGGGAAAATGGGATGTTGCTTAAATCAACATTTAGTAGTAACTCCTAGTTCCATAACAAACTCATTCTTGTTTCTTTTTTTTTTTTTAAGATTTATTTTATGAATTTTTGACAGACAGAGACAGAGACAGAGATAGAGACAGAGAGAAGGGGGAGGGCCCAGAGCAGTCTCCATAATTGACAGCCTTAGTTTTCCATATAGTTTTACTCCACAGGCAGGCGCAGGGCTGCGCAGGGCAGGAGCTGGGCCAGGAGCCTCCCACATAGGCCCCGGCAAGAACTGAACTGGGGGCACTCCCCAGCTTGTGGGTCCGCATGGGCCGGGGCTGGGATTAGATCCTCGGTCCTGGGGGCTTCAAAGCGAGCACTCAACCTGCTGAGCCATCCCAGTTTCCCCTCATTCTTGTTTCTTGACGTCCTCTGTTCCAGTCTAAATAATCTCCACGTTTGGCAACGCTTTAGCTCTTTGTTTTTAAAAAGAAAAGAGCAGAAGGGGAGGACGGCATTAAAAAAAATAGCAACTGGAGGGAAGCCGGGATGGCTCAGCGGGTTAAGTGCTCACTTTGCAGCCCCGGGGACTGAGGATCAAATCCCAGGCCCGGCCCATGAGGACCCATATGCTAAACTGGGGTGGTGCTTCCAGTTCGGTTCCTGCTGGGGCCTATGCAGGAGGCTCCCAGCCCAGCTCCTGCCCTGCACAGCCCCGCACCCACCTGTGGAGTGAAACTATATGGAAAACTAATGCTGTCAACTGTGGAGACTGCTCTGGGCCCTCCCCCTTCTCTCTGTCTCTCTCTCTCTCTGTCAAAAAGCAATAATAAAAAAAAAAGTAGTGACAGGGAAGAAGAATTACATTCTCTTTATACATTCGCTCAGTCACCAGCCAGTACTGGGCACTTGAGAAAAGGTGCAATCAGGCATCCACTCCACAAAGGATGGGAACAGGGACTTCCTGACCAGCGAGCTCATAGCTGGGACTTTCAGCCACTTTTGATCTCTAGGTTGTGACCTTATAGTAGGACATGAAATCGATTTGCAGTGTCACAAGCAGCACAGTTTTAGAAATAGAGGGGAAGCCGAGATGGCTCAGCGAGTTAAGCGTTTGCTTTGCAACCCCAGGGAATGAGGATCTAATCCTGGCCCCAGCCCATGCAAACCCATATGCTGAACTGGGGTGTGCTTCCCATGTGAGACACCCCCAGTTCAGTTCTCGCCCCACTGGTTCAACCCTTGGCTTGAGGGTGCATGCCTCCCATGCGGGAGGCCCCAGCCCAGTTCCAGCCCTGTGTGGTCCCCGCCCACCTGTGTGGAATGAAACCATGTAGAAAACTGATGACGTACAACTATGGAGACTGCTCTGGGCCCTCCGCCTTCTCTTTCTCTCTCTCTCTCTCTGTCTCTCTCTGTCTCTGTCTCTCTCTGTCTCTGTCAAAAACAATAAAATAAATATTAAAAAAATAAAGAAATGACACAGAAAGGAGAAGCCAGCGTGCATCCTGCATGGTAAGGGTGAGCACTGCTCTGCGTGCATTTATTAGTCTAGTGTGTACACATGCTAGGCTGCGATGGAGGAGGAGGCTTCCATCCGTGGCCCACAGTCAAAGAGGTTCAAGAAACGCTGCTTTAATAGACTCCACCTTGCCAATCTGTTTGAAAACATAAACTTATTCCAAAAAATGTAGTTGGTGCTTAAGGGCACAAGTTCTGGAGTTAGCCTGTGAGTTTTAAATTCTGACTCTGCCATTGTCTAGCTGTGTAACCTTGGCTAAGTTGCTTAACCTCTCTGTTTCTTTGGTTTCTTTATACATATAGAATGGGTATTATTAGAATAGTGCCCACCTCTAGGGCTACTGTGAAACTTCATTGAGGTGCAAGTCCACGGGAAGCATGACCAGCTCATGGCAAGGGCACAGCAAGTGTATGTAAGTAAGCTGTTACTAATTTCCAGCCACTTCCCAAGAGAACAAAGACATAGAGCTTCATAAAAAGGCAATCTCCTAATTTCCCAGAGCCTCTTTCATTTCCGCAAACATTCACGCTTTCTTTTTTTCTTTTTTTTCCTAATTTGTTTGCGAACTAAATGTCTTTGAAAATGACTGCTGGACTTGAGAAGAGCAAATATTTCCAGAGTCCTTCTCTTGGCCAAATGGTTAAGCCAGGAGACAGTCGGCAGTCACACACAAACCCCCCAGAGAACTGAACTGGATTGCTTTACATTGGGAGTCAAGCTTGGAGGGGGAGCTGAGCAGCAGCTCTGAGTTCTAAAGACAGCAGCTGGACCCTGGAGGCAAGTTCCCCAGTGCTCTCTCGGGGGGGAGCCATTGAGCCCCACAGAACCCCTCGATCCGGGCCCGAGAATGTGCACATCCTTGGGCACTAGTGAGTCAAATCCAAACCAAGCAAACACAAACTCCAAGGATTCAAAGATTCATGGAGAAAGAGCTCAGAGCAAAAGAACTGGCTCAGGACACATTTTCCAGTCATCTGTTTCCGAAAGCACACACACACACACACACACACACACACACAAAATCAACAAAGAAAATCAACGGTTTCTACATTAATTTTGTTTGTGAATCCAGTGCTACGACATTCCATAATTCAGTGTATTATCAGTTACATATTTAAAGAGGTATCTGGGGGGGAAATAACGGGAAGCTGATTACTGTTCACATTTATTAGGCTAAACAGATTTTTCACTGCAAAAGCGGTGTCCTTTGGGAAATACAGCCAAGACCAGGCTCGTTACTATAGTAATATTTCTGCCATAGCAATAGCACAATAGACTATTAATTACAGCAAATGTATACAAACCAGATACCATTTAAGCCATTTTTTAAAGACACAGCCATGAGTTGGGGGATATGGCCTTCACCTATGTGGGGTGGGGTTCAGTGTTCTGGATTCCATGACCCAGAATCCACATTGAACACTGCACCATAATAATATTATGCTTATTAGTTATAACCGTAATAGCAAGTCTGAATGTTTGGATGGTAATCAAGTTAGGTAACTATTCCCTAGAAATAGTGAGAATGCTTTCATGTTTCCAGAAAGATTCAGAGATGAATAGAAAGTCAGCTATGTCTGAGCAAGAAACAGCAAAAATAAGTCTTAATAGCATAATTTAGACTTGATTAAAATGGATAAAAGACCACAGATGTGGAAGTCATAGCATTCCTCATTTGATGCTAAAGCTGATATCTTCCCCCTCTTGATTTAATTCGCTCTGATTACCCAATTATTCCTAAGTCCTTTCACTCAGTTTCAGTTCCAATAAAACTGATAACAATGCGAACTCATCATGCAATTTTTTTTTTCACTCTAGTCTCCTGGTACTGCTTTATAAACCCAAGCCCCACAACGTAACAACATCATTCCCAATTGTGATGTTAGAACATGGAAAAACAGAATAAGCCTGTATTCAGAAGAAAGCAAGCATAGGAAACCATCAGAAAAGCCTGGGGAATTCTTCTATTGACAGGAAGGTGGTAGCATGGAAATGTCACAATTGGTATAACCTTTAGGGTTATGAGCTGACAGAAAACTTGAAGAAGGCATGGATGAATTTTAAAAAACTGACTGATATGTTAAAACTATGGCTCTTTTCTAAAGCAAATTCTTATCAAATAGAATGAGGTTGCCTGTTTAGCTAAGCTCTGTGACCCTGGACAAGTAACTTGACCTTTCTGAGTTTTCATTTATCACAAAGCAAGGCAACTGGATGACTTCTCGGATTCCTTCCACCCCTCAACACCAGAATTTCTAATCTCTTTTGGATAAAAATTGGTAACAAGCCCTCCAAAGCACAAACACATAGCCTGCAGCAGCCAGAGACAATTGACAAACAAAAAAATCCCTAGAACAACAACACGTTTCAAAATGCCAATGGTTATTTGTTGTCTTTAAAAAACTCAAATTTCCTTGTTTTTCAGTGACCAACAGCTTTAGCACAATACTAGCACAGTTTTCCACACATAAGAACTTTACAAATGGTTTTACAGACACAATCTCGTTCAGCCACACGACAACACTGTGAGAGTAATATAACCGTGTGATAGCATTCGTGTTCACAGTCACTTTATGATAAGGTGACCAGATTTTAAGATTGGTAAAGTGGGACACCATTGACCGGGGGGAGGCGGGGGGGTTCTTGATTAAAAATTTGGTCTGTCTCCCGCCGTTCCCTAGCTTGTCATGCATTCTTTCCAAAAATCGGGACTTTTTTAAAACGCCGCAGGACGCGGGACAAATTGTTAAAAATCAGGACTGTCCCGCCAAAAGCGGGATGTCTGGTCACCTTACGAACATCCAACTGTTAGCAGTACTGACTTTTTTTAAGATTTATTTTATTGTTTTTGACAGAGAGAGACAGAAAGAAAGGGCAGGGCCCAGAGCAGTCTCCATAGTTGCACATCATCAGTTTTCAACATGGTTTCATTCTACACAGGTGGGCAGGGGCCGCACAGGGCTGGGGCCTTCTGCATGGAAGGCCTGCCCCCTCGAGCCAAAGGCCAAACCAGGGGTTGAGAGGCCAGTGAGAACTGAACTGGGGGCCTCCCGCATGAGAAACACACACCAGTTCAGCGTAAGGTAGGGTGACCAGATGTCCTGCTTTTGGTGGGACAGTCCTGATTTTTAACAATTTGTCCTGCGTCCTGTGGCGTTTTAAAAAAGTCCCGATTTTTGGAAAGAATGCACGACAAGCTAGGGAACGGCGGGAGATAGACCAAATTTTTAAGCAAGAACCCCCTGCCCCCCGGTCAATGGTGTCCCGCTTTACCAATGTTAAAATCTGGTCACCTTAGCGTAAGGGTCCTTACAATCTGGGGCTGGGATTCAATCCTCAGTCCCTGGGGCTGCAAAGCGAGCGCTTAACCCGTTAAGTCACCCGCTTCCCAAGCAGTGAAGACAATCTTTTCGGAAACGTGGCAGATTCCCTCCCCACAATGGTTCACTTACAAGCCAGAGTCAGAGCACCTGTGAGGGTGTTACGTTCTCAAGTGCCCCCCGCTCAGGCCTTTTTCAGGGTTTGGGGCTTGGCTGGAAGAGCGAGGTGCTACGTGAAGTAGAAGATGAGGAGGAAACCGCTGGCTGACTTAGGACAGTGTCACGCAAGAAGACTCTCTTGCTTCGTCATTGGGATTTGTCATTTCCGAATTCTCCATAATGAACATTTATAATCTAAAAGCAAATGCTATTTTTCTTAATGGACCCTCATGGCAAAGGAGTGGTCAACTGGGGGTTAGGTGACAGAGGGCCCAGTCCCAAATATTAAAAACAGAACAGAACAGTGAGGTCCTTCTAGAAGAACGTGGTACTGAGGACGGGCTCTGCTGGGGTGGGTGTTACATGCCACAGAGACGCCTCCAAATAACACAACGTCCCTTTCGTGGTTTCCTTAAATCATCTCCCTGCAAGAGGGGTGGTAATCACTGTGAGGGTCAGACCCTCTAAAGGTCTGCGATGAAATGTCCCAAGGGTGTGGACACCAAGAATGTAGCCCTCCTCCTCAAGAGGGTCGCCAGTCGGCTGAAAACACACGGTGCTCGCGAGGGGCAGGCACCCGGAGACGGGGAAGCAAACAAAACAGATGGGTGCTGAGGACGAGACAGCCGTCTGGCAGGGATTGATAATGAACCGTTACATCCTCTCTGGAATGACTTAATTTCCGAAGCACTGTACTATAAATATGCTGCCAAAGGAGTTAGGCGGCTTGTGAAGAAAAGGAGGTAAATCAGACACAGTTGGACGAAATACCCCCAGGTCCCCCAAACAAATATCCTTCTCTCCAATGTCAGCCTCCATGCTACCTAGAGGCTACAGGGAAACACTACAAATGGCACAAGATGTTCTCCAGGTAGCCTTGGGCTGCTGGAGAGCAGCTTTGCTCAAAACAAAATAATGAGAGTCGCTAAAGGACATCAAAAAATTGGCCCTTTTCATCTGCAAATTTCTCTCCTAATTTGTGGCTTCGCAGGCTATGTTATAGTACAACCGTAGTGGTGGAGGTAGACCATGTTGTGAGCAGTCAACTATACAAATAAATGGATTTCTGATGAATGCAAAGAAAAAGAAATGCAAACAGATATCTGTTTACTCAGAAATAGGCTCAGTACTGCTATTATTGTTTATTTTCTTGCAAACTTTGATAAAATCCCCCTACCTGCTATCTTAATGTAAGCAAAGAAGTCTTCCTGCCTCTAGCATCCAAATGCAGCCTGTGCTATTGTGATTGGCCAGAAAGGATAACAGAAAACTCTGTACTTCAAACTGGGGCTCACGCTGTGTCTGTCCTTATTGCTGGAAGAACAGTGTAGACCTTTCCGCTCTAGGATTCAGCTAATTTTCTCTGAGCTCAATCATTTTCTAATTTCATTTCTTTGCTCTATTATTCCAGTGAGAAGCCACAGGTAGTACCTCCACCTATAAGGTAGTATTAATTAGCAGCCAACGGGCTGAGCAGGAATCATGTGCTCCATTTGCACAGCTAATGGTTCAGTTCATGCATGGTGGAGCTCAAAACAGTTTATAGCAGCCAACCTGGAACAAAAAAAACATATGATCCTGGTTACATTGCAGAACCCTTGGCTCCTGCAGGCCAAGACAGTGACACCTTGAGCTGCCATGCAAATAAGATTGTCATAATTTCGAAGTTGGAGAGGGAGAAAATGAAGCAGCTGCTCTTTAATTTTTTATGGAACCTACAATTTGTCTCATTAGCTGGCAAATAGGATAGGCTGGGAACAAAAACCGTTGCAGCCTCAATTTGGCATGAGAGAAAAAAAGTGACCCGTGTCAAATCATTCACTCGTCATGGGTGGGAGGTAGGGGCAATAGCATAAATCACAGCTGCTGGGCTGGCTCCATCACCGCAGTGACACATGATCTCCAGCAAATTATAGAAGGTCCCCTTATCTGAAATAACCCTGACCATCTCGCAGAGCTGTGGGACACCCCAAAAAGCAAGGGTCCCTAAGTGCTTTGAGAACGATGAAAAACTATTCAAATGCAACTTGAGAATGACCTGCTTGGTAAACTGAGGCCCAAGGGCAGGAGATGTGACTGGGAAGTATGGGCTCCATCATTCAGAGACTCGAGGAAAAACCCTACATTTCCCTCATTTCTATTGATGGTGTTACCCATCAGCCAGCGAGGCAGCTGAAGAAAAGGAGGGGAAGACAAGGGTATGTCTCCTAGGTCATTTTAGACTTAGAAGCAGGGTGCTGTTACCTGGTGACGAGTGGCGGTAACCTTCTGATAGAAGTCTAGAGCCCACTGAGAGCAGTAGTGTTAGGGAGGTGGGCAAGAAGCCAAGAGAAGCAGAACCCCGCTATAAAATGAAGACTGTGGCTGGTCTCTGTCCTGGGTCCCTAGGAGGTACCTTCTCAATCCTCAGAATTTCCTGATTGTCTTTGCTATTCATGATGGTTTCCAGATAGGTTTTGCTTAAGGGATGACTCGGGATGGGGCTCAGTCACTCCAGCAAGAGCGGCCACGTGACAGAGGTTCGGGGCTTTCATCCATGCGATATCAGCCCAACAGTCGGACCTCCAGGGAGGACAGGGGCGTTGGAGGTTGAGGTCAACCAAGGGGCCAATGGTTCCATCAATCTTGCCTGTGAACCATCAATAAAAACACTGGACACTGAAGCTCAGTGCGGTTCCCTGGTTAGATTGATGTCCAAGGAGGGTGATCAGGGTCCAGAGGACATGGGCAGTTTGTGTTTGGGACCCTCCCAGACCTCACTCTATGTGTCTGTTTTTTTGATTGATCCTCACTTGTATCCTTTATCATAAAACTAATCACAATTATAGCACCCTCCTGAGCTCTGTGCATCATTCTACTAAATTATCAAACACCAAAAGGTGTAGCCAGTGAGTGGGCCAGGAGCGTGGCTGCCCTGCGACCCCCACGAGCTTGTGGTTGGGTCAGGATAGCACTGCAGGCCCTCGGGCCCAAGGTGACAAGGGGACAGTGAGAGATGTGAGGAGAGACCTGGATTTCGGTCAGAAAACTTGGGGCTGATTTCTGGCTTTAGCATCACTTTGCTGTGTGACTTTCTGCAAGTTATAAAACTTTCAGGGAAAGCCGGGACGGCTCAGTGGGTTAAGCGCTCACTTTGAAGCCCCGAGGACCGAGGATCGAATCCCGGCTCCAGCCCAGGTGGACCCACATGCTGAACTGGGCCGAATGGGGTGAGGTCCCAGTTGAGTTTAAAAATAATAATAATAATAATTAATAATTAATAAATAAATAAAACTTTCCATTTCCCTGAAAGTTGGACTCCTGGCTGGCACAATGGCAGGAACAACAGAGTTATGAAGACTGAATGGAACGTCATGTCACGTCCTGGGGAAATACTCTGTGAGTGAAATACACAGTGGAGTGGGTGGAGCACAGCTGGCACGTCAACAACTTGCTTCAAGTCTTAAGACTCAGGCAGAGACAGATTTGGGGAGTAGGAAGATGATCTAGAAATGCTGCAGAAATCTTTTCTGAGCAGAGCATCTGACACACTATCTACGTGCTGAGAACTTTCTCTCCTGGGACATGGGTAGTTTCAGGTCTGGCCTCAGATGGGAAAGAAGAGGCCAAAGAACTGAGGCTTGGGGACCTCTGTTTTATTTGTTTCCTATATTGAGATTACAATAAAAAATAAAAATCACTTGGGTTGTTTGATGTATATGGTCTGTCTTAAAAGGCTCTATTTACAATAACAGGTTTTCAAAAAAGTCAAAGGGAAAACATAGGGCTGATGGCGTAGAGAGACTAGAAGAAAAGGGGACTCAGCTGGTGTGCGGGCCCAGCGACGTGGCTTCGGATGCTGAGACCTGCATCCGAAGGCTGGAAGGACAGGCACAAGGTGACCACAGAGGCACACGGAGGTGTGGCGTGGGCTGCAAGAAGAATGACAACAAAGGATGGTGTAGGAAACAACCCAGAATGACTTGCAACATGTTAAGGACCAAAAAACAACAGGGAGGTGGGACTGGAGAGTGAGTCTGTTCGCACAATGATTCAGCATCCAGTCACCAGGCCCAAGGCCAAGTGCTCCTGGGGACGAGCGAGGGAGGATGTCTCTCCTTCTTACATCATTCTGACGGGGATGCCAACATAAGATTGCTTTGCAGCCGTGGCTTACAGAAGTCTCACTGCAAACGGCTCCTTCCATCTCAGAGCTATTTCCACGTCCTCCATACGCCCAGCCAGACTGAAGCCAGGAGGAAGGGTGGGGAGGACAAAGCTACGACAGACACCACTTAGCCCTGGGACTCTCCCCTCAGCCCAGGTAACTGCCACTGGTAGAAGCCATTGACCTGCTTTCTTCTTACCTGAAGATGAGTCTGCCACCAATCCCTCATTTAAATAGACCTCTTCTAATTCGAGGACCCGCCTACCAGGTCAGCCCCATGCGCAGTGGAGGCAAAAGCTAGGCTGTGCTGGCTCACCCATTCTACAACAGAGGAGACCGAGGCTCAGAGAAGTTATGGAACTTGCACAAGGTCCTCAAGTTAGTGAGTCCTGGGGCCAGGATCTGAACCCAGCACTGTTCACCCCACTCTCTCCCTATATGACTGCACCTTGAACTATAGAATTGGGTGAGTCTAGGAAGGCCAGGGAGATGCCCCTGGGGAGGCAGGGAGGCCTGGGAGCCAGTGAAGGGGCTGGCAGTGCAGACCTTGTAGGGGACAGTCATCAACCAGGGAGTGGGCAGCTGGGGGGAGGCCTGCAAGTGCAGGGTCAGAGTCTTGGAATTTCTCAGATCTCAGCCTGGGTCTGGAAAGATTTTTGCTTTGAAATCCCATTCAGTCTTTCATCAAGTCCTCAAGACATTTGGAGAAGTGGTCTTCGCCAACAGCTCATATTCCTCCTTTACTCCCAGAAGACTGGCCGGCCGGCCTTCCTTCCTTCCTTCCTTCCTCCCTCCCTCCCTCCCTTTCTTCCTTCCAACTCCAACCACTGTTTCTCATGAAGCTCAGAAGCCCATCTGCTCCAGATCTGCATGGCCCTGTCTGCCCTGGGGACTGCCCTGACATCACCAGGAGCTCTGTGACCCTCACCACCTGTATGTGAGATTAGAGAGCCCAGCAGGCCTTGCGATACCAAGAGACACCCTCTCGCTGCTCGGCTGGTTCATGGGCACGCACCCAAAACACACTGAAATTCACCCACAGAGCAATGTGTGCAACAGTGGAGTGGGAAGTCGGGTCAAGCCCTCCCTTCATAAGTCAACAAAAGGCCACTTCAGTTAGAGGCTAGTGAAAATAAAAAGGAAATCTTTTTGTAATCTAAGCCGTGAATTCCATTGAGAAACTGGCCTTGGACTGTGAGTTTCAGAGTCCATTGTCCTATTTATCTTTGAACCTTGGCCTTGAGTATAGAGCTTGGTACGCAGGAAGGACTCAACACAATGTTTTTATGTTTTAACTAATGAACTTAAGACATTGTGCCTAGTGCTACCACACAGATGAGGTTCCTGCCCTCTAGAAGCTGACATCTGTACACGAATAACTACTGCAAGATAAAAGCTGAAAAGTGTCAGATATAAGTGATTAAAGGGACAGGTGGCCTGTGCATGCGTGTGTGTGCGTGTGCGTGTGTGTGCATGTGGCAGGGAGCAGGGATCTGCAATGAGAGTGGTGCATTTATCAAATTAGTTTGAAATGATAGTTTATGAATCCATCTCCTTGACTAAAGTAAGCTTTTTGTGGACACAGACCATGTTTTATTTATGTTCGTGCAACAGAAATGGTATTTTTAAAATATTAAACTGATGTATTTTTCATTTCCTTACTGTCACATTCCCTGTAGCCCTCACACAATCACAAGTAAGCCATTCCCCAGGGAAGAGGGGCAGAACTCCAGAGAAGACCGGAGCGAGGGAAGGAGGAGGAGAGGATGGAGGCAGAGGCAAAGGAAGTGGGCAGCCCTTCCCGTTTCGGGTTGGGGGCTGGAGAGAGAGAGAAGAGAGGGGTAAAGGTCGGAACCAGGGTCTGATCCTCACCACGAGGGAGGGCAAAGGAAAGAAGGGAAGGTGGGGGGCGGGGGTTGAATTGGGTAACTGCAGTATCCTTCTAGACTCTGGGTAAAGAAGCCCACCTTGCAGGTGCATTGGCATCTGCAGGAGATGTCCATGAGAGACAGGAAATGCAATGGTGATGTAGAGGGGGTTCTGATAGACAGGGGCTAAGACAGTGCCCACAGGGGCCCCTCAGCTTCCATGTGGTGAGAAGAGACCCAGTCAGGGCAAATGGGGCTAGTGGGCATGCCATGAAGATGCTGCAGAGAGAAGAAAAGGGGCTTCATAGCTAAACTTCAGGATGGATGGCCCCCCACCCCCCACCAGGCCAGGGACAGGATGGAGAATGAGGCCAAGACTCAGAGTACAGACCAGTCAGCAGGTGGTAGTGCTGAGGGGCCTCAAGCCCAAGAGCAACACCAGTGGCGGGCCCTGGATGCCAGCAAGATGCCCAGTGACCAGAAGCAAGGACACTAGAAGAAAGAGCTCACAGCCAGCATGCCTGCCCCACTGCCATGGCGACATCTAGGCTTCCCTACCCCCAGACACCACACCGGCACTTGGGGGACAGAGGACTGAATCTGGGCTCTCTGTAAGAACAAGTAATGAGGAGGCAGTGGGCGCTCACGGGCAGAACCACCTAACAGGGCCTACTGTCCCTGCACGTGGCTGTCCTCACCGGGCCGGGCTTCTATTTGTAAGCACACACTCAATGTGCCTCGCTCACCCACAGCTGGTGCGCTGGGCTCCAGTGTGGGCACCTTTCCTTGTGTGTCTCTATGACTCCCACTCCTGTGGGGCCATGGGGAGGGGCCTCCGAATCCTCTGCCTTCATTTTGACAAGAAGGGAAGGAACTGAGGCACTGGGACATTTCAGTGACTTGCTGGCATTGAAGCCAGCTCTCATGATGCAGGCTGACATCGGTATCTCTCCTCTCCTGTCTCCCCCAGAAGGTAAGAAAAGCCCTCCCATGCACTGAGGTCCTCCTTTTTATTTTTTAAGTTAATTAAAAAATGAAAGAATTACCAAGTAACACCATCTTTTGGTTGAATTTAACCATAAAAAAAACAAACAAAAAAAAAAACTCAGAAAAAGACATGACTCCAACAAAAATATATTGGTGGGGCGGGAGATTAAATTTGGAACTTGTGGTAGTTTTACAGAATTCGAGGGAAAGACGATTCATAATTCATACTGAGCCTCATTCCATGTGCTCAGTTTCTTGTACACCACATTTCACTCATCCTACGATTTTAAGCCATTTGTCACAGAGCACAAAAGGAAAGGACATTCTTGTTACATGGGTGCAGCCAGACGGCGCACACACCGCGCCTGGGGCCATGAACTTGAAGAGCTCCAGTGAGCAGCTCCAAGCTCCTGCCAACTCTACCACTCCTCTAACCCAGGAGCACAAGGCCACCACTAGTCCACAGGGAGCCTTTGTGCATTTAGGAAAAGGCAGCAGGGGATGGGGGAGATGGGGGTAAGGGGGTGGAGGTGGGGTTCAGGCCCCAGCCCGGCCATGGTAAGCAGGTCCTCTCTTCACCTGGCACCCTTGGGCAGGAGGCCACCTGCTTGACCTTGTCACAGGGAGTTGTCACCAGCCTCAAAGATTCAGCAAGATATTGCATTTTCGTACAAAGTCTCTTCGGTCAAACCCTCTAATCACTTAGAAAGCACAGGCTTGCTGCAACTCTATCTTCTCGTTTGGCTCCAGTCCATAGAGAAGAGGGAAGCAGAGACAGAGTTCTCAACAGCCGACCCTAATCTCTTTATCCACAAAGGCAATCTTCCTCCATACTCAAGAGTGAACAGAGACAGAGCACTACAGGGGAAATGTCATTGGTCAGCAGTAAAATAATTAGTGTTCTCTAAAAGAAATGTTTAAAGAAACTTGGCGTTTTTTCACCTCTGCTACTAGACACGGTAATCACTGTCAAAATGTCCAAGTATGACCATTATTTAAATATCTTACATTTCTTTGACTCCCATGTTGTCCAAAGGGCTCTCAAGGACAGCATCTCACTTTGTCCTCCTTACTGGGTCCTCTACTTTGGGGATAAGGACATCGAGGCTCTGAGCTGGAAAGTGACTTGCTGGTGGTCTCAGCGTAGGTGACCTACACCAGCCCCCTTGCTGCCCTGGCCACCCCATACTCTGCACAGGGTTGTCTGAATTGCTTTGAATAGAGAACGCCCCTCTTCTGCTGCCAGAAGGTTCCCAACTCCTCCGACAAGACATGTTAGGGTCTCCTCTCTGATCAACATGTACCGCTATGTTTGCTTTCCCACTGACTGTCCAGTCACGGGAGACAGATACTGCTGCTATCTTCGCTACTCATCACCCTGGTCCCAAGTCCCTCGTTAGGTTCCATGTCCTGCCTTCAGGAGCATCTGCAAGGCTTGCTAGGTAGAAGCCTGATTCCGCTCATGCTGTCAGGCCCATGCGTCAGCAGCGGGGCCTAGGGGGCTGACCCTGCTGCCTTGGCTGGTAGACCAGCTGGCTCCTCAAAATTCATCAGGGGTTCTGCTGCTTGGGGTCAGATTTGGCTCCCTGATGGGTTTGCTTGGCCATAGCGATATCTGCCCCTCCCAGCAATCTACAAACTCATATTTTGGCCTAGAGTTTGATGACCATTTGTAGCATGCACCTTCTACCAGGCTTCCAAATTCACCTGTTACTGGATTGTGCCCAGAAAGCAAACATCAGCCCCTGTGTCGGGTCCTGACCCCAGCCTTCAGCTGTCTGAAGTTGATGATCCTGCCCTAGTCTTCATGCACCTCCACTGCCAACATCTAGTCCTCTCCAGCTCACTGTGCTCTCTGAGGTGACTTTCACTTCAATTCAGCAGCCTTATCAATGGGGATACAGGAGAGTGAGAAGAGGGAATTTTTAAGTCCAATTTTCTATGTATAATCAGGGAGAAGGCTAAAACTCATGCAGATAAAATTTGGGGATTATCGATGGCCTTTGCGTCCCCAAACTGTCCTGTTCTTGGTCAGTAAATGAGCACAAATGACTGGGTTGTCTGTTCTGACTTAACAACTTACAATCCCATTCCAAAAAACTTGAAAACACCTTTGTGTGAAATTGCCCTGCCTCATCCCACGTGTTCACACTCTTTAGTCTGTTTTCCAAAAGTTGTAACTTTCCCTCCTCTAACCTTCCCCAGCTCTTCATCTACATTATTCTTTTTATATTTTCTTTCTCTATTTTCTAGTCATTTGTGCTCTGTGCTCATCTCTGGTTTTAGGCTCCTGGAAGGCACACATTCCTGATTTAGTTTTGCCTCACTGAAATCCTTAGTACTGGCCTTTCATGTGGGTGGAGCCCAGTAAAGGTTGATTTAGTAAGTAGACCAATGGATGATGGGTTGGTGGGTAGATGGATGGATGGATGGATGACAATATAGAAGGATGGACAATGGATGGATCAATGGATGGATGGATGGATGGATGGATGACAGGATAGACAAAGAGATGATGAATGAATAGATGCACAGGTAAGTAGATGGCAGGATAGACAGATGGAGAATGGATGGATGGATGGATGGATGGATGGACAGACAGGTGGGTAGATGGTAGGATGGATGGAAGAAAGAAGAAGAGAAGGGGAACTCTTATGCATGAGACTATTAATACAACTTATTCTCATTCTGTACTTCTTCGGAAAAGCAACTCACATTCATCCTCATTATCACAGTCATTTGATTCCGAAGCACATTCTCAGTTGGAGAAGTTTTGCAATTTCTCTGCTGCCACCACTAAATTAAAAGCACACTGGCATGCTGGAGCAAGGGAAAGCCATCAAAGGTCCACAATTTGAAGGGCTAGATTGCCGACTAAACCACAACCCACATACCACTGTTCTCACTTCATATTTAAGAAACAGAAGTTTTCTGTTTGAAAAATTCCCCAGGCCTTCCCTCTCACTTGCTTAGTATGCCCTCCAAGTTCTCCTGAAATATCTTTATTCTTTCCTAAGACTCTCAGTGCCTATTTTCATCAAATTTTAAGTCTTACACAAAGAAATTCAGAAAACAACAAAGGAGAAAATAAAGTCCACAGTAAGAAAAATAAAATAGGTTAGTTGACAGCAAAAGGAGGATCTGCCAATAACAATGCCATTCGTCTTGGTTACTGCTTTTAACTTTCTCTCTCTCTTGGCATTAATCGAAATAAAACGGCACGTCTCCAACCTCATGCAGCTAATGTACAGTTAGCACCCCGGGCAATCGGAGCCGCGGAGTTCAAGTACGGTGGAGACGAATTCAAGTAAACAGATTGTAGACAGTTGATTGCGGCATTTAGTCTCATGGTACTCGTCATCAGAGCTGGTGGGCTTTATGTAAACGCAGAGGAGTCCTAGGGTGGAATGGCCCGAGGAGCCAGTGAGAGCTTCCTTGTCACAGAAGCATTTACCCACCAGATATAAAAGGTGGAGGATGGCAGAGAGAGAGAGAGAGAGGAGTGGATGAGGAGTGCTGTCAAATGATGACTTGGGATCTCTGTCTCAGTGAAAGTGCCTGCACCCCATACGCTTTGGCCATCGTACTGACAGGCTGGAGGGGCCCCCCCGTCTGACTGACTCACCGCCAGAGACAGTACTTCTCTATGACACACCCACCCAAGCCCTTCAATAAATCTATTCGAAGGTTATCTATCAAATTCCTATGCTTCTACTTCAACATCAGATTCATACTATTTTCTCTGATGGCATTTGCGACTATAACTGCTCAACGTGGCGGCTACTACCAGTAATCAAAAAAGTAATAATGGGGGGATGTGGGGATGGTTCAGCGGGTTGAGCACCCGTCTTACAGCCCCGGGGTCTGAGGATCGAATCCTGGCCCCAGCCCGTGCAGACCCATATTCTGAACTGGGATGTGCCCCCAGTTCAGTTCTTGCCAAGGCCTATGCAGGAGGCCCCCAGCGCAGTTCCTGCCCTGCACAGCCCTGCGTCCACCTGTGGAGTGAAACTATATCAGAAAACTAACGTACAACTATGGAGACTGCTCTGGGCCTTTTACCTTCTCTCTGTCTCTCTCTGTATCTCTCTGCCTTTAAAAAAAAAACAATAAAAATACATCTTTTTTTAAAAAAAGTAATAAGGACAATGACTTAGAATTGATTTGGGAGCACTGTAGATTTCACCAGGTGCTTTCAAATTCCAGCATCACAGAGAGACCCGCCCCTTAGCACGTAACCCATCTCCTGGGCCATTGAGGTCCCAACGGCAAGCTTGCCTCCTATTTCTTTATTCCCGTTCCAAGCCAGCTGTGGGACCCTGTGTGCTAACAAAGCTCTGTCATCTCCAGCAAAACAGCTGACCCTGTGTTCCCATGTGGTTGGGTTGAACACCACTTAAAAGGGTGTCCGATAAGCAAATGCAAGCAGGGCCTGGCCATTACAATTACCCCACACCGCCTGCTGAAAAGCCCTGGTTTCTCTCCAGGGCCTTTGATACGATCTGTGCAAGGCAGAAACGGGGTTCTGGAGGCCTGAGGCTTTTTAACAGGCCCTCGCCAGACTAGCTCATGCACTGTTGCACGGCGTCCACTCATGTGACTCTGTGAGCCTTTTTCAGCCGGGCTGGAAAAACCCCAACTGAGCCATCTGCTTCCACACACAGGAGCCTGAGGGACCCTGAGGGCCCAGGGGCCCGTGCCCCACCTGGCAGTGCCCACATAGAATTGTATCAGCAACAGTAAAAGTAACAACCAGGCAACTGCTAACAATGACATAGCAGGACCGTCCTTCCAAAATCCTAAAGGGACGTTTTGCCACTTCAGTGTCCTATCCCCCTCACCTGGCTGACCTGCCCGCCGTGTGGCACTGCTTACAAGCCCCCTTCTCTGCAGCTGCGGAGTTCCAGTCCTCTTGGTTAAAGGCCAAGTCCTAATAGAAGCAGCAGTCAGGGTGGTAAGTCAGGGACACTACGCACGGCCATCAAGTACACGAGATGCGGCTCATAAAATATTGGGAGGATGCCATTGGGAGGCAGGGCAAGGCTACCTCCTAGCAACTTGCTGTGCGTGATCATATATACACATATCCACCGAAAATATGGTCATGTGCGTGTAAACGCCGCTTCTGTATTCAGACATGGTCCCTGGGTTCCAACAACCCACGAAGGGATTAAATTGCTTGCCCTCTTGCAAAAGTTGGCTACTTGCTGCTGCTGGTTCTGACAATGGTCAGGCTCTCGCATTACTGCACACCAGCCTTCCTAGTTCGCTGCACAGAGACAGAAAGCTTCTTGGGAATCTGTCCATTTCAACCATGTTTAATGCTACTGTTTGGATTTGAGACTTTAGCGTCCACATCCTGGGCACTGAAACAGGACCTGACCACACTGAAGTGAGTGATCCTACGGTTCCCAGTGCCTGGAAGTGGCTGGGGGACCGTGGGAGCCTCCCCAGACAAGCTTTTCCCTTCCTCAGGCCACAGGGAACAGAAGCTGGGGGATGGGCGGGTTAAGACTTCCTCCTGGCGCATGGGGATCCTAAACTGGATCCACACCGCCTGTCCACACTACCTCCCATCCCGGGAGCCTCTCCTTCTCGAACCTGGTACAGCCTTTTGTTCTGTGTCCCCATAATAGAATAAATATATACATCCCCATAATAGAAGGATATATATATCCCCATTAGAGAAGAATATATATACACACACACATCCCCATAATGGCTATATATACATCCTCATAATAGGATATATATATACATATACACATATATATACCCCCATAATAGAATATATATACATATATATATCCCCATAATAGAAAGCTATATATATATATATATATATCTCCCCATAATAGGCTATATATATATATATATATATACACACACATATGTATACCCCCATAATAGGATATATATATATATCCCCATAATAGAAGTATGTGTGTATAGATATAGATATAGATATAGCTCCTCATAGTAGGAGGCTACCTGTATCTACCTCTGTATCCGTGTCTCTGTCTATATCTCTGTAGGCACATGTGTATCTGTAAGGCCTTGACAACGTCACACAGCTACTGTTCCGGGCGGGCGTGAGCCGCAGCTCTTCCGACCCCAAATCCGACGCTAGCTCTAATCCACCCCCCAGCTCAGGGGAGCTGTTCAGTGTCCCGCCAAGAGGTGACTCATGGCCCAGAAACACCCCCTGCAGAGCCCGGAGCCCAGTGATAGTGTCACAGAGATGGCAAGAAAAGCCACAGCCACCGGCCCTGCTCCTGCTCCTGCCGGCGTGTCCCCCAGGCAGCAGCCAGCGCGCTCTGAGAAGAACGCCTCGGCCGGCACTGTTCACGTCGCCTTCCCTTCAGACTGTACACTGAGGGCCGCTGAGTCCGTCCTCGTCACCACAGCTCCCGCGGCGCTCAAGTAGCACTAGAATGCATGCACGCACGGCACGGGGCCTCCCCACAGACCGTGCTGAGATGGCGGGACCGTCAGTGTCTACATGTAGCTGGAGGTGTGAGGACAAACACAGGGCTCCGAGTAACAAACTCCCAGAAACGGGGGTGGGAAGAGAGAGGAGTTCTTGCCACAACTGGGTGGTGATGGCAGACGCTCCCCAGCAACCTTCACACCGCCAGAGGCAGCCATCTGCTCCGAAGGTGGCAATGAGGGCACCGAAGCCCCAAAGCCCAGGGCCACGTGCATTGCCTGGGTGCACCTGCAAGCTGTGTACAACACTGTCAGGTCACTCGTGTCCCCTGGTCGCCCATGTCACGTGCCACATGATCAGTTTACAGAGTCATCGCTCAGGCTGCCTTTTGTGCTCAAGAGGCTCAGAGTGAGAAAACGAGGTCAGCGGGCCCCACATCCCTGAAGAAAGGTCCTGGGAGCCCCTCTGAGAGCGTGCGCCACTGGGCTGCCCGGCCCTGCAGGCGGGGTCTCTTCCGTAAGCAGGAGAAGGGGATCTGTTCCACCCACAGTCCCCGGAGGCCGAGGGACTGCGCGAACTAATCTTCATGTCTTTAAAAAGGTGAATGGAAATAGCACTCTTATCCAGGACAAATCCGCACAGGCCCATGGAAAATGCAGGTTCTGTTTGGTTGGGAAATACGGTGCGGAGAAAAGACGTAGCTCCTGGACAACACGCTGATATTTACATACACATGCCCGAGAATCAGACCTGGGAGGAAGGCATGAACGCGCGCTTCGTAGAGGCAGTCCATCCCTTTTAGAACACGTCAGTGGGTTGAAAATCATAAAAGAGCTCCAGAGGGGTGGAGAGCCGCTGTTCTCACAGGCGCCTGCGGGTCGTTGGCTTTGTGAACCGTATCCAGGGAGCCTTCAGTCACTTAGGACCACTGGGAAAGAGAGAGAGGCGGCAAACACGGAGCTGGACGGAGAGGCAGGAGCTCTGTGGCCACGTCTCAGCGTTTACAATACACCTGCAGTGAGGGGACCCAGAGGGGGACTTGAGCAGTGACATGTCACAAGAAAATATGTGTTTGGAATGAGTCTGTTAGCCACAGGGGATGTGGACTGGAAGGGTCAATGCTGGAGGCAGTGAACCCACCAGGAAGCTTCTCCAAAGGTCCGGAAGCAAGCAGAGGAGGTACGGTAGAATAAGGGCAGCGGAGGTGGAAGGAGAGGCGATGCTCCAGGCGTCTATCTGCCCGGGAAGCCAGACTAGAGACACAGGGTGAGCCAGGCCCCTGCGGTGGAGGACAAAGCAGCTTGGAATGCCGTTCCCGGAGGCGAGGAACTCACTAGGAAGGGAAGCACCATGTGGGAAGACAAGTGGAGGCGTGTGAGGGACAACTCAGGAGAAAGGTCCCCTAAACAGCCACAGATGTGTATCGTCAGGTCCAGGAAAACAATCTGAGCGGGACAAATACATCCAGTTCTAGGTGGGAACCAGAGTCACGGGGCAGATGAGTTTGCGTGGGCAGTCCATGTGGAGTGAGACGAGGCGAGCGCAGAGACAGAACCCTGGGGCTGGAGCAGAGTGAAGTCCCAGCTGTCAGGGGAGGACGGAGTTTCAAGAGAAGGCTGCCACCTGCTGCCGAGGGCTTGAGAGAGCCGAGGCCATCAGGAGGCCACCGTGTGCATGGACGTGCTGCTCACACGTCTCCTGGTGGTGACATTTACCAGGATAATTTCAGTGGCGTGCTGGGGGTGGGAGCCATATTGCGGTGGGCTGGAGAGTGAGTTGGAAGTGAAGAAAGAAACTAAAAATGGACTCATGTCTAGGAGCTCGGCTGTGGAGGGAGAAGAACATTAGGGCAGGGCCAGGACCAGGGGAGGATTTCTATTAAACAGGCGAGACGCTGAGTCTACTCCTATTTGTCTGTTGAGGAGTCAAGAGGGGCAGTGGTAGGGTGGAACAGACACCACTTCCCAGCCCGCCTGTCAGGCCTGTGAACGTCATCTCCCGATGGCAGGTCTGTCTCCAGGCGGCAGCCACATTCCCTCCAGAACGTCAAGTCCTCTCAGCTCCAGTGTGGGACGGAGGGTGTCACGGAGCAGAGTTACCGAGCCCAGCTAGCTGCCCATCAGACTCTCATGGCAGTCGTTCAATATGCAGAGGGTGCCAAAGAAAAGGTATACACATTTTCAGAAAGAAAAAAACCGTATTAAAATTGTAATACTCCATATACGAGTATGCTGATAACAGAAGATGAATACAAGTCACGTTTGATTACTGCAATTACAAAAGGTACTCCAAGTGGTGACCATCAGCGTTCAGACACTTCTGATTATGGCAAACTACTGCTTCAGCAACGTTGACCAAAGTGTCCACTTGTATTGCTGCACATGCCGTTTCGATTTACCATGTGTCTCAAGCTTATCACAAATGCGTGCAATTGTTAGGTGTGTTGGAGGTTCTGTGGCATACTCACACCTCCATCATCATTGTACTTCCACAACGTTCTTGAATTTCAAATACCACTTCAAAATGGTCTCATGCTCCTTGAATGACAACCATGCTTCCACCATTTTCTTTGACTGTCTTGCCTCTCACATGGTGACAACTAGCATTCATTTGATGAATGCCACCTTTTGAGCAAACATCATGCTACCCATTGCTACTGTCATTCAACTTCAAGAAGTAACTCATAGATAACATCTCTTAAGGTGTGTCTGCACTTTTTTGGCAGCACCCCCCACCCTTCACTATAAATTCCCAAGCTCCACCCACATCTACCCCCTCAGAGTCTCACGGGGTGAGGCCAAGGAATCTTTGCAGAAACTCCCCAGGAGCTTCTGAAGCACCAGGACACGACCAGTGACTTAACAAGCCTTGTGCATGGCACACCTAAGACCCACAGGAAGCACAGGAAGCAGAAGCCGTTCCCCACCCCAACCCCACCACCACCACCACCTCCCCATCACTGGACTGGCGTGTCCGAGGCCTGCCCACCCCTTTTGCCCTCAAGCAGTTCAGGGCAGCTTGCAGCAGCCCTGAGAGCAGCAGGCACTCATTTGTTAAGTGGAAGGGAATGGGGCTCTCATCCACCAGGCCTCCTCTGGCTGAGCCATGACCCAAAAGTCCCGTCTCCTTAGAGTGGGCTTCTTTTCCTCAACGGGGTCACAGGAAGAGTGACAGGCCCAAGAGCCCACAGTCACCTTGCTGGAATCGCACACTCTGAAGATGACCACAGGCAGTCGAGCCTGGAAGAATGCTCTGGCTGGGGACATGGGCTTAGGTGCCAGGCCCGGCACCCTGAGAATGGACAGTGCCAAGGAGTTAAGTCCCCATGTGTCCCAGAGCCAGGGAGCCACGTGCTCAGCGCTCCTTTCCCAAAACGGCTCAGCTCTCAGCAGACCTCCGGGGGCTGACAAGGATTCCGGCTCTGGAAGCCACAGGCTTGTCAGTCCTTCCAAAGGACGGGGTAGGGCGGGGAAGACGGGCATCTCAGCAGACGCAGAGGAGGCGCCTGACCCCAGAGTCCCCCACATGGGCTGGGATGCTGGGTGAGCAGTGACGCGGCTGTGATGGGTAACCGCAGCCCTGTGTGTGTTGGAGAAGAGGCAGGAAAAGCATCCTGTGCAGCCAAGGCTCTGAGAGCGCCATGCCGCCTCCCGCGGTGAGGGAGGGCTTTGGACACTTGGTCCTTTAAACCCTTGCTGAGGCCACGGGGGCCTCTGTCCAAAGACCATAATGCTCAACCTACTTCCCTTCAACCGCTAGGGAGCTGAGGCTCCGAGGTTCCAGCCAAAAGGTCAGGGGTGACGAGCATGACCCCTCCCCCGCAGAAGGTGAACTGTGGGCCCTCTCAGCCCTGCCCACTGGCAAAGTGGTTAGGGAGACAGACAGAGAAACCCCGTGCAGACAGGCCTGCCGTGAGCCAGTATGTTCAAAGCTGCAAACACCCTGCAGGAACGTTCCTTAACTCCCCATTGTCTCAGAAATGTAATAAGCGCACAGACAAAGCTGCCTTTTCGACAAAAAGACGTCCTGGACCTCTTACATCTCACCTCCTGTGCATTACATGCAGACTTTGAATGTTTTACATGACCTGTTCCGAGGGAGGGAATGAACATGAACGCTGCTTTGATGGCTAAAATATACGCGTTTGATGGCAAAGCCCTCATCTTCAAGCAGCTCCTGTAATGATCTGGCATACTTTAGGGAAGTGCTGGTGATGTTGTACATTTATAAAACCCAAAGGTGTGCACAACAACTGTGGTCGGACTGGGCTTGCCTGGGTCCCATGTCTCCGGGGTGCTTGTCACTCCCACCTGTCCCCAACTCCATCACGGGGAACCCCGCACAGAGCCAGATGCCTGTCTGGGTCCCTGGAAGGCCACAGGCACTGCTGCAATTAGCAAACTGGCTCATGATTCAGCATCGGACGTGGCAGCCGCCACCGGAGCAGAGCAGACGGCTTAAAAATAGGACTGCGGCTGCGTCTCGCCGGGCCAGGCTCCTTGAGAGGCCAGGCAGCTGCCACCAGCAGAGCCTGGAAAGGGTCCCAGCCCCCACCCACCCAGGGCCGCCTTCCAGCTGTGACAGCCACATGGGAAGCTAAAGGGGCTCCCCACACAGAACACCCAATGTGGGGGTGCTCATGGTCCCTGGATCTGCGGACGGGCACCCAACTGTTCACAGGTCCAGATCACAGTTTAAACACACACACACACACACACACAGACCCCCCAACACATCCCAAGTACAATGACAACTTTGTGTGCCTCCACACCCACAGGGGGCGCTCCCAGCTGCCCCTTCCCCAGTTAAGGACCAGCGAGGAGGCCACTCTCAGCCTGAAGGAGGGAAGCTGATGTCTTGGTCTAGTTAGAAAGAGGGGGAGACTTTGCGTTCAGAGAGGCCTGGGTTCAAACCCACAGCATCAATCTGCCAATAGACACCCCGGCCCCCTGCTGGCCCACTACCCCTCCCTGTTGCTTCTCAGGGTGTTAGGCTGGTGTGAAACAGAGCTCATGACCACCAGTTTGCTGGTCATGGGAAGAGTCAATGAGGTGACACACAAAGCATTGAGAAGGATGCCCAGTGCAAATGAGTGCGGGGAAGTCCACACTGCCTTTCATAGCTTCTTTACAGTGATGGCTGAGGTCTGTGCTGGGGGACCATAGTCACAGGGGGACTGTAGTTTAAATGAAACCATAGAGGAAGGGGAGGGGGGTGTCACACAGGATGGACAACACCACTGGAGGGTCCTTAGGGCCATGCTGCCAGTCTCGTTTCCATTTCAGTCATGTGCTCTGGGCCCGTGATATTTTCTAGGTGAAACTGCAAATATCCTCAAGTCTTCAGAAATGTTCTACTCAATAACCCAAAAGGATATTCAAAGTAACGGACAGGTCTGCCATTTTTCAGTGAACACTAGTATTGAATAGATGTCACTTGTCCCCAAATTAATCTGCAAAATTAACAAAATGATTCTAAAATGTATCTGGAAGAATAATTTCATGGGATGAGCTGAGAACATTTTGAAAAATAAGAGTAATGAGTAGGGGTTTAGTCTATCAGATTTGAAAAGGGACAAGTCATACAATGGTATGGTAATGGCACAGGAAGAGACATCAAATCAATGGAATATAATAGACAGTCCAGAAACAGACCCAGATATCTGAACGATGTTAGCATATTATAGAGGCAGAAAACAAATGGGCTGTTGAGTAAATAGCGTTGGCACATTGCTAGTCAGTTAGCTGAAAATAAACCATATTCCTACTTCTCCCAATTCACAGGAATGAATTTCCAAACAGTTCAAAGTTAAAATATAACAAATATTAAAAATACATGTGGCTACCTGAATAACCTAGGGTTGGCAAAGAACTTTGTAAGCATAACACCAAATGGCAGAAACCATAGAGAAAAATAGGTTGACAAAAGTATTCTAAGTGTATTTAAAGGCAAATGAAAAACACAAGATAGATCGAGGTAATATATCTGAGAGAGTGAATATTTGAAGAGTTTTTAGAAGTGAATGAAAAAGATAAAGACATTAGTAGAAAAAGTGACAAAGAACATGAACCAACAATTCAAAACAAAAAATACAAGTGGCCAATAAAGACATTGGGCCCTCTTCACTCCAGCCACACCAGCCTTCTTACAGGTTTTGGAACATTCTACACTACCTCCTGAGGGAGGATCTTTCCTCCAATGGCAACACCCTCTCTTCTTCTAGTTAAATCCTTCAACTCTTTGCTCAAAGCTAACTTCCCCAGAGGGCCTTCCTTGCATAGTCTTCCAACCCAGACAAAGCCAGATCCCCGCCTCTCTGCCCCTATAAGCACTTTCAACACTGAGTCATTTTCCTAATGGCACTTTTTACAGCTTGTAATTAAACAGTATTTTTGTAATTCTCAGCCTGTCTCCCCTACTGGACAAACTGCCTGGTTTTTTGCCCATCCGATCATTGTATGTGCAGCAAAATGGTTAGATTATAGACTATACATAAAATGGAATACTATACAGCGAGTTAAAGTGATGTTATAAAAGATTAATTTTTAAAAGGGTATAAAATATATCACGATTTATTGTTAAGTAGCAAAAGTAGGTGACAAAATAATGCATATAGTACCATTTTAGGGGAAAATGTGTACACATAGAAAAGAGACATACATTACAGTTTTAACAGAGGGACATTTATTTTCTTAATTTTGTTTATCCGAATTTTCTTTTAAAAATTCAAAAAAAACCCCCCAAAAAACCATATACAGACTTTCAGTTAACTGGCACCCATGGGTAGATGCCAGATAAAAGTAAGTAGACTCTTCATTAATTGGAACTCAAGCAACTGGCAAAAATATTCTGCCAGTTGCTTGAAAGTGCCAGTTGTTTGGGTTGCAGTTAACGACCATCTACTGTGTATGTAAAGGGTATCCCAAAATTCACGCAAGTAGTAATTTTGATAGAAAACACAGGTTTATAATTAAAAATTGTAAATTTTAGTTGCTCAACAATGAAAACGCGTTGTTCTTTCGTGTAACGCTCCATTTTTAATAACCCTGAACTGTCAGCTGTCACGCTGTCTTTTTTTTTCCATTGGCAACACTTTACCGCACAAATGACGCAAAATTCAAATCTTGTGTGAATTCTGGGACATCCTTATATATAATGAGAGCTGTCTGGAAAGTATCCAGCCATGTCATATGAAAAATAGAGGCACTGATGGCCGGATTTTTTCCAGACAGCCCTCGTATCTCTTTTTTAGTAAGAGGAAAAAATGAAGATGAGTTACAGTTTTTCTACTCTAATCCACGGGGTCCCTGAGCAACTGCTATAGGAACCCAGTGGGTGAATCTTCCACATATTCTCCCTGACCCTCCTTCTCCACCACTGCTCCAAGGTACCAGGTAGAAGTGTTTAGCCACCTCCCGGCCCTAGAATACCCATCTTAGACAATAAAAACTAAACATATGAGCACATCTGCACTGTAAGAAAACCTTAGATTCCCACTTAAGAGACACACTCCCAAGAACAGTTCCAATGGAATGTGAGTTACAACTTTTTGAAAATCAGTGCTCAGCCTCAAGAACTATGCCTGCTCTGTGAATATATGTAGCCAGACTGACCCCCTAATACAATGGAGGAAGGGGCATTTGGGGGTTTCAGTGTTAAAGGTCAAAGATCATGCGCACAATATTTCAAAGAGATGGGTGGGTTTTGTGTTCAGCTGGGGGACCAGATAAGCAGACCCAGGCGAGTAAAAGTGTCATGCCAGAGGTCAGGGTCGGGATGGACATGAGACCTGCTTCTCAGGTGAGAGGTTCACACCATGAAAAATAGAGTTCGCGACAGGTCAAGCACTCCCTCTCATCTGGGATTCTGAACAAAGTAAGGCTTCCTTTCTTGAGAATAAAATTGGCCTGCTTATTTGTAAGAAATGGATGAGCCTGTCTACACCTCATACACCGAGGGAATCGCTCAAGAACTATTCATGGCTGAGAAAAGCTTCCCCTTGAAGAGCCACCAAGAACAATGCCCATGGCTCCTTATCCGGATGGATTCCCTACGCCAAACTTCAACACCAAAAGAGCTCGTCGCCTCACGCCCCATGCTCCAGACCCCATGGCCCTCATTTAATCAGGACAGACAGGTCCCCTTTGAGACTGGGCCACACTCTCCTTCTGTGACGCTCGAGAACAAAGCAGGCCTGTCCTACTAGGCGGGATGGACCGTGTACGCACGGAAGGCAGGCAGATTGCTTCCCTGAGTCCGTCTGAGCAATCTTCCTGAGTTCAGAACATGTAGCATTCTTTCTTCTGTTCAAGGCTAGGCATTTGGAGGTTAGAAGAAAAACGGATTCTGCAGAAATACTCACGCCTTCCTCTCTGCCATCTCTCTCCTATTTATAAAACAAAGCTACTTATCTTGGCTTTCTCTCTCCTCTGTAGTTTCTCTCTCACTTAAGCAGGAAAAAGAGAACACCAGTAATTCACTACGAAGTGCACATAGATGCAGCATCTGTTCAACACTGTTAAAACCCCAAGCTGGATGTTGTGGTAAGACCAGTGAAAGGTAGTCACAAACCAATCATGAGAATGCTGTCCCGAAAGTCACTAATGAATTCTTCACACAGGGGCTGCTTTTTATTCACATCCCTCCCTTGCACCTCTGCAGTCTCACATGGCCGACCACCCTCTTCCTAAACCCTTTCGTTCCCCCAGTTTGGCAACACTACATACATTTCTCTGAACATTCCCTTGGTCTCCAGTGAGGAAACTGAGGCACAGAGGGGTTCAAGGGCATGTCCAAGATCAAGTGCTTATTAAGAGATAGAGCTGGGTTTCAAGTCCAGGCCTCCTTACTCTCCCCCTCCCCCAGCCCTCAGGGGCGTCACTCGCAGAGCCCCCACCCCATCCCCGTCTCCTCTCTAGACTACTGCACACTGGTCTCATTACAGCTTCTCCTAAGATGACTCTAAATCCGCATTTATAACCCCACCTTCCCCCTTTCCCTCCTTGTTCTCAAATGCCTGCTGGGCAATTCTACCTGCACTGTCAAATGTTAAATACCTTAAGACCAAACTCATCATCTTTCTAAAATAAGCTTTTCTTCCTGACATCTCCATTACAGCTAACGATTCCACCCTTCTCTCTGACACCCACACTAGAAACCTCTGGCTGCACTGTCTCCCTTGTTCTTCCCCTCTGTTCTCTCCAACTCATCCTTTGAAATGCCTTCTGGCTTCCTCTCCCCTCCCATTCCTCCGGGCCCTTAGCAGCCCTCACCCGGAACACCTCCTTCCCAGAGAACCCCGCCCCCACCAGACCCAGATAAGCCCTGGAGCAGGTCTCTGGTCCTCGGCACGTGGACGCTTCTGGATACTTCTTTGTGGTGGGGCAGCCCTGGGCATTGAAGCAGCATTCTGGGCCTGCACCCTCTAGGTGCCAGTAGCACACACCCTCCACCCCCTTCCAGGCATGACAACCTCCAGACACTGCCAGATGTCCCCAGAGGGGCAAAATCGCCCCACTTGAGAAGCACGGCCCTAGCGAGGCCACAAACATGCTGCTCCCTGTAGAAAGTCTCAGTGGCTGGCCCATGGCCACCGGATGAGTTCTCAGAAAGCAAACAGTTTTTATGAGATTAGGAAATTATGTTTCCTATTTATGATTTCCTTTTCCTTGAGGTGTGGGGCTTAACCACGTGTGGGCGGGGGTTCAAGATATACTGGGGAAAGAGGGTCTAAAGAGGACAAGGAGGCAGGGTGCGGACAAATTCATCCTTGGCCCAACATCGAAGGCCCTGGTGGCTTAGCACCCCTGGCGAGGAGGCAGTGGGGCGCACAGTGGTGGAGGTGCAAGGTCGGGGGGCCAGGTGGCTTCGATTGGGACTTGGCAACCCCACCCCTTCTAATTCCAAGACCTTGGGCCTGCCACTCTCTCTGCTGTGATTTGCATGCCTGACAATGAGAATGAGAACAGCACTGAATTCATGGGGTTAAATGAGTTAATATGCATGAAGCACTTCAAAAATGCCTGACGTAGAGCAAGGAATTAATAAACAGCCACCGTTCTCCTACCTCATTATTATTATTACTGTATGTCTAGCCTTCCTGCCTGTCTGTCTACAGCACATGCTCTCGATTCAGGTCAAAGCGAGTCCTCACCTGACAGTGATCATACCTTATGTGTGCCCAGGGCAAGATGCTCTTTGCCCTACAATTCTCTGCTGCAGTTGTACATCCTTTTCAAGGCTTAACTCAAATGACTTCTGTTATGAATCCTGCCGCCTTCGAGCCATCGTTCCCACTGCTGGACTCCACGGTGTTCTAGTTATGCTTTCAACATATCCTTCCTTCTGTCACACTTGCAGGTGACAGAATTATTTCCCAACTACATACATCTCAACCCCTAAGGGCAGAAGTCGCATCTTACAGATTACGATACAGAACCCGGGGTCTTGCCCCCTACCATCCACACCCCCCCATACACACACACATCCACGTAGTACCGTAAGTACTTAGTAACTCTAACTGAAATGCATCAATGAAATAATTCTTCTAAGCCACTATTTTATAACACTGTGATTTCTTATCTGAGACAAGCATTTGAAGGCATACGAATACTTGGCCTCCGCTGTACTGAGCTGGATGTTCTTGCTAACAGACTTGTAAAAAAAAGGTTTTCCAACGTTCAGTGCCTAGTTACAAAGTCTTAAGCATGACAAATACCATTTCCCCACTTTTCTTTCGGATGTTAAGTGTTGCATTCATATGCTCACACAAACCATTAATTGCATCACGGCACCTTTACTTCCGTGTTGGCTTTGCTGATTTCAGTGTGTTGAGGCAGCGTGAGACTTCACGGTGGCGGCCCATGACCCTGACGTTCTCAGCACGAAGGGCAGCGTCCCTCCTTATGCCTGCTCCCGAGTTTCAGGTGAGTGAGCCTGGCTTGGGGAAAAACAAAACGCACCACACAGTGCTCGCGAAACCATGGACTCCTGGCCCTCCGTGCACCACACAAAAGGGCCCGAGAGCGTGGACATCTGTTCTCTGGACGTAATATCGCCTGGCGGGCCACCGGAAATGGAAAGAGAGCTGTCAACAGTGTTCTGGATGTCATCACAGAGGAGCCTGTCACACAGGCCTTGGGCAACCCCACACGCCTGGGCAGCTGATCGGGGGTGCCCCTCAGCCAAGCTGCAGGCCAGTCAAAGGAGAGCGAGTCAGGCGCAGGGGAAAATGAGGAGACAGGGGACAGAGGACAGAGAGCCAATGTCTGAAAACAAGAGCATATTCAAATTCTACCAAAAAAAAATTGCAAGGCTTATTTGAATGTCCCCTATAACTCTAAATGCATTTGAGAGAAATGAAAAGAAGTACTTAGCAGCTTCTAAGCACATAAAACACATTACCCAAGACACAGAGGGGAGAAGAACCTATTGGAGGCTGATTAAATGAATTTGTGGAGAACAAGATACATAGGAGGGAAGGAATCATAGAAGCAAGACGGG